>JANQDE010000231.1:25991-36165 GCA_037157785.1 Cephalotes varians | reverse complement strand
ACAAACACACACACATACAGTATCCAAAAAAGATCGAGACTCTGAATTTACTTAGAAGAAGAATAGAATTTATTTATTACAGCATACAAATGCCAAAAAGGAGACTTGGTTTACAAAATTTTCCTTTCACACTCATCCTTTTATCCTATCATCCTCTTAGCCATCCTTTCCTTCTTATTACTCTACCTTTCTACCTTTCTTCTACCTAATTCTTTCCTTATATATTTAGGACCTCTTCTATTCCTTCTATTCCTATTCCTTCATAGTATATTTTATATTTTATGTCTATCATCCTACATTCCTTCCTTTGCCTCTTTACAATCTTCATTTTTATTTCACTGTCATTTTAGTCCATTCCTTTCTTCTTTTTCTCTTGATCTTCAACCGTTTCTCTTTTCTTTATCTTTTCCTATCACTTTTCTTGTCATCAACCGGACACATCTCTGTTTTTTTCAGCTCCAACTCTCCTAGTGTTATTTTCTTCTCAAATTTTCCTATTCCTCTTCTTGTTACAAACTTCTGTTTTCTTCTCAATTTCTTAATTCCTCTTCTTCTCTTTTCACTGTTTCCTTTGCTTTTCTTTTAGCTTCACTTTCACTTTCTCTTCTGCTCCATATAACTTTCCGTTTTTTTAATTTTCTATCCTCTGTAATTTTTTAGCTTTTTCTTCCCTTTTCTTATCACCAACTGATGCCATCTTCTTTCTTTCATCTCCATACAGCTTTCTTATTTTTATCCAATTTTCCTATTCCTTTTTCTGATTTCCTCAACTCTTCTTTTCTTCTTGTTATTTTCTTTGTTTTCTTTCTAGCCTTACTCTACCTTGGTTGAGGTTACTCTACCTTTCTTTTCTATATAACTTTTCATTTCCTCATTCTCTATCCTTTGTAATCTTTTCTCTTCTTCTCAACTTCTGTCCCACTGTATCATGCATGATTTATTTGTTTATTTTTTTATTATTATTCCTCCACTTCTTCTTTTCCTTATCTTTCCAGTTGGTTTAAATATTTAATTTTTCCTTTATTTCCTCTTCCTTCTTTTTCTATCTTCATAAATAATTGTAAATGATCTACGTCAACTCTGTTACCTATCCTATATAATTCTACTAGACTCTCTCTTTCTTCTAATTTTTTCCTCTACTTCCTACATTAACTCTTTCCTTTATCCATGCTGCTTATCTTTCACCACCCTAATCTCAACCATCCACATTCTTTAATGTGAAAGAATCCTATCTTTTTACACGTCTTTCTTCTTTTATACGGTCCCTATTTTTAAATGTGTAGTTTTCTTACCTCTATCTCTTTCCTCTAAAATTAATTTCCACTACAATCTTAACTATCTTATCCATGTTATTTTAAGCCGCGCTAAGGAATACATTATATAGATGCCTCCCCGGTCCCGTTCACTCTTATCATTCATCACAAGTTAAAGCAAGAGCAAAATGACAATCAAGGATACCGGTACGACATCACCGAATGTAACCCCATGTTTCCCGCCACTTTTTTGTCATAACCTTTATGCCTTTGATGCAACAAAAAATCCTATCTTTTTATTTATAAATTTCTCCTACACTTTTCCTACCTCTATATCCTCCTATCTATCTGATTTACTCTTCATTATTCCACATATTAATTTTATTTAATAAAAAATAAATAAATAAATCCTATAAATGCACGCAGTTCTCCAAGCATATACACATAGGGACACAAAGATCTTAACATAACACACGAAGTTATAATTCAACTTTGAATGAGTATCGAGACATAATTAAGGATGTGTAATTTGTTTCTAGATATTCATGCATCATGATTATTCGCCAAGATTGTTAGATCAGGTAACATCGATTTTTTTAAACGGATCACCATATTTTTTATTCCAGAATCTAATAGCTGATAGCAAGAGCTTTTCAAAACGTTTTCATTAAGTACTTTCTGAGTTATGAGATTCGAAAGTTACAGTCTTCAGTATTACCACCGGAACCCTAAATTTATCAACGTGCTATTTCCGGATTGTTAATTCCGGCCTCTTTGGCAAAATTATTCGTACTGATTACTTCTTGTCAACGGATTCTACGAGAACGAGTGTGATACGAGGATGTAGCAGGATAGATTTTAAGGCCCCACTTTGATTTTGTTAATGGAGGCATTTTTGCGAAATAATGGAAGAATGAATAATATCCTATTTTGCCACTCGAGTATTGAGAGAATACTGATAAGTTTTATGAAAAAACTATGTGAAGAAATTTCATGTGGCATTTGGCTTTTTACTTTTAAAGCACACATTCACATAAATTTACTATTTTGCTCTATCCTGACGTTGGACATTCTCGAAATATCATTATACTTTTATATTTTCTAATGGAACAAATAAAAGTCTAGAAAAGAAGTGATGATAATAAAAGAAGAAGGGTGCGGTCCACTTAATGCTACAAATACTTCGAAACGCTTTGATTAACCAATCAGAAAAAAGAATTTTACAAATTGACCAATCAAAGAATGCTACGAAATATTTGTAGCATCAAGTGGACCGTAGTCTCAGTTTGATGAGACAAATGCCACATGGAAATTGAATCACAGTTCAACACAGTAAGTTATCCTTGTAAAGCTCGTCAATATGAGATGATCTACTAGTCATTTTGATTTTTCATATATCGATTTGAAAGTGAATTTCTAGTTTCGTCAGAATATTGAAAAATAGACAAAAATAGGGGTTGTTGTGCATAAATGATTAATTCATCAATAAATTTAGGGTTCCGGTGCTGAAGACTGTAAATTTCGAGTCTCATAACTCGGTACTTAATGAAAATGACTTACAGTGTTTTGAAAAGCTCTTGCTATCAGTTAGATTCTGGAATCAAAAATATGGTGATCCATAAAAAAATCGATGTGACCTTGACCTGACCAACGACGCCAAATCAGTGGTATCCTCTTATGTTCACCCTCGACCTAAACAACTTTTGTTTGAAACATTTTTTCTGAAAATGCTTCGCTGAAGAAACATTTCGGTGTCTTTTAAAATGGGACACTCTGTATGTATGTATATACAGAGTGCGTCACCAAAACCCGGAAAAACCGAACAATTTCTCTAAACGAAATTTTATTAACGAAAAAATTGAATATTACAAAAAATTCTTTTACATATCACGTAGTGGATCCCTACAAAGTATAATTATTCAATATAGCCCCCATCAGTTTCAATCACGGCCTCTATTCTCAATCTGAAGCGTTTGCATGCACGTTGTAGTGTAGTGCTGTCTATATCGGTGAATGCTGCTTCAATAGCGGTCCTTAATGACGTCACGTTGGGATGCCTGAACTTGTTGGTGACCCTTTCAACAACGCTCCACGTAGTAGTCCAAGGGACTACTTTAAATCTGGGTTATTAAGAGGCCAGAATTCCTTGGACCAAAACATATCGATATTCTAAGAGCCAGTGTTGGACCAAATGGCTCATATGAGCCGATACACCATCCTGCTGAAAAACATATGGTCTTCCATTTCATGTTTGCTCGCTTACACTCACAATTGATGCTAATTTTCGTAACAATTATCCTGGATCTTCCGAAATCAGCGCTTGGATCCTTTCGACCACTGTAGGGGTCCTCGCGGTGCGTTCTTTCGACTCTTCCTCACTGGCGTATTGAAACTTTCGTTTGATTGTTCTAAAGCACTATATTTTGTCACAACATCATAAACGATTGATCTTGGATATCCAAAAAACCGAATTATTTCCGTTGGGAATCGTCCAGCGCGAAAGTCTTCAATAATTGCGGTTCTTTGATTATATTCTCTACTTGGTGTCGACGCCGCGGCCATTTTGAGTTTATGACTGTTTACTAGAAGCATTAGGTTTACTCAATTGCCAAGAATGACGTTTGGCGGAGGCACAATGTGGAGGGAAATTTAAATTGAAATTTGTCCGGATTTTGATGACGCACTCTATATATATATATATACACACATATTATATATATATATATATATATACACATATATACAGTGTCTCAGTAACTCTGTCACAAGGCAATATCTTCGCCATCGTTAATAATACGCAAAAATGCCAAAAGAGTAAATTGTTTCGCAAAAATCAAGCACCTCACATGTGAGAGGCAAGGGGACTCACAAAAATCAAGCACCTCGAAGGAAACAGAGAACTACCACGTCCACGTCGTTGTTCCTGGGTAGCGCTAAGAGTAGTTCATCAATGACTTTGATGGTCCATAACTCGGACCCCAGTGGGCGGATTGGGGACCACAACCAGTGTTTCGTAAAGGACTTGAAACCAGCTTTCTCATCCCATGGTGAAAAACTAGRGGTTCCATTTAAAAAAACCATCGTGACCCCTGAATGACCTTCAAAATGACCTTCCAAGGATTTTTCAAGGTTCAGTACCATACTTCCCCCATGTAATCCTAAACTTTTCATACGAAACATTTTTCCCTATCCCTACTAGTTTTCGAGATATTTGACTGGATCACTTCAGATGGTCCACCCTGTATATATATATATATATAGGCGTTCTTTGTAAAAACGGCTGAGACTGATGGCAACGAAATATTGGCGCTAATTGAAAGTGATAGACATAGAACTCGAGATTCCGATCGAAAAAATTCCTTCTGTGAAACAACAAAACGTGTGAAGTAGACGTATGGCGTTTGGGTTGTTATATTAGATTCTATATTACACTTAAGAACCATAGAACTTAAGACTATATTACATTTAAGAAAAAAAAGTAAAATTTACAATCAGTTACTCTGAAAACACTTTTTAAGATGTTTTTGTTGATATTAGAGATATTTATGGAGATATAGTAGCCATATTAGGTCCGCCATTTTGAGTTTGTAAATTCTGACTTTGGATTCGTAATCAGCGATCCCAAAAACCACTTAATGCCAATAAAAACTGTTTTTTCTAAATCGGTCTATATGTTATTCTTTTTGTTAGTTTTTAGTACACCTCACTCGTTTCGGCCGCCATATTGGAGCTGCCATCTTAAATCACTTAAAATGTCACTCGACATTCAAAAATAAAAGGCTTAATGAAAATTTTAAGCCCTTGTAAAGTTATTTATCTCAAAAAATAAAATGGGCAGAAGAGATGGCCGTTTTCACAAAAAACGCCCTATATATATATATATATATATATATATATATATATATATATGTATATATATACATATACACACAGGAACTAACCGGATCAGCCCTTGTGTGCAGGTAGAGGACGTTAAACTGAATAGAAAAGCTCTCCTCTACCATTTTGCAATTTTCGTAATAGTTAACGAGATATGAATTTTTGAAGATTGCCGAAAAGAGGCACATTCGGCTGGCCCATCGGCAAATGCAAGCGCCTGGCGAGATAAGCTCGCCCCGCGTCTCTAAGCGCGCGCGGAGTTGTTTACTGTGGCTACACTCGCTACGCACGAGCGGCGCGGTGTCGTTTTTTCCGCAGTAAACAACTCCGCGCGCGCTTAGAGACGCGGGGCGATATAATTATACACATACTGAAATAAAAAGAAATAATGGAAGAAAGAAAACATAATAAATAATATAAATTTGTTAACATAACAGTAAATTGGTGGCAGAATTTTTTTCAATTAAATAATTTTTATATATTATTTTAGATTTTATTTCTCTTTATATATAATAACAATACAATTATTCTTACGACTACTATTCAATGCGTGTATGAAATTAATACCCCAAAACATTGAAATTCTATGGTTCTAAATAGAGTTCCCGTTTTATCTTAAAGAGACTATGTGTTCTCTATATCTCTAATTTATACTAAGAGTTCTGTTTAATAATAATTTAAAATTTAAAAAATAGGATGCTAACATCGAAATTTAAGATCAAATTTAAGTTCTGAGCAGTTTAATAACTTTATTTAGGGATATTTGAGGAATCTATAATTCCTGATACATAAAAAAAATTCAAAAAATTAAAAAAAGTAAAAAAATTTTTGAAAAATTGATTTTTAGATACAAGTTATATGATTTTCAAATGTTATTTTATTTATTTCGAATTCTTGACGATTAAAAAAATCTAGACTCAAAAATAAAAAACATCTGGACAGAGAAATTTCAATAACCGATAAAAAATGACACGTATCACTTTATACAATCAGTCGCATTGAGCCATCAGACTTTTCGTCAGAGCTCCAATAAAAACTATTTGGAACTTTCTAAAAATTTTTCTAAAAACTTTGGTATTTAGAAAATTTTTGATCGGCATTGAAATATCAAGTATATTACAAACCAATTGGTCCAATATGTTGAGCCATAAGACTTTTCATCAAGAACTGCCCAAAACTTCAATTAGAATTACTCAGAAGTTTCAAAAAATTTTCTAAGTACCGTCGAAAATAAAGCTATTAAGTCCAGAACTATTCTTAAATTTCGATAAAAAATTAGCATTCTATTTTTTAAATTTAAATTTGAGATCGTTATTCAACAGAACTCTTAGGCTGGATTCTCATGCAGACACTGGCATTTTGATCGAGCGTTAATTGGATAAAGCGTTGCTTTTTTTTTGCTATTTATCTTCATCACCTATTTTTTACCAATCAGTGCTCGGTGTCAAAGCGCCGATGTCTGCATGAAGATCCAGTTTTATTATAAATTACAGGAAACTCTTAGTTTTTTCAAAATAGAGCAGAAACTCTATTTAAAAATATGGAATTTTAATGTTGAGATATTAATTTGACATACGTATTAAATAGGAGTCGTAAGAATAATTGTATTGTTAATATATGTAAAGAGAAATAATATCTAAAATAATATTTATATAAAAATTATTTAATTGGAAAAAAATTCTGCCACCAATTCGCTGTTATGTCAGAAAATTTATATTATTTTCTGTATAAGTTTTCTTTCTTCCACTTTGTTTCTCTCTTTTTCTGTGTGTGTGTGTGTGTGTGTGTGTGTGTGTGTGTGTGTGTGTGTGTAAAATTATATATTATATAATTATTTGTATATGATTATTTAATAAATTGAAAAAAAGATGTCAATCAATTAAAGCTCGTATAAATTGATAAAAGTTGAAATGATAAGGCCAACACACGAGCAAGCAGTTGTTTGTATCGAATTCAAATATATTTAATCACATAATAATAATAATAATCAAACACGTATACGTTTCAACCATACAGGGTCTTCCTCAGTACATATTATAATAAGAAAATTAAAAATAAAAATTAAGATTAAAAATAAAATTACATATTACTATAATATAATAGAGTGGATGTAATTATAAATAATCGATCCAAATCAACGGCATTGGCAAGACGGAAGATCATAGCCGTTATAAAAATAATTATGACAAACCTGACGTTCAATAAATAGAAGTAAATAACTTATAATATTCCGAAAGTCTTTGTGTCGATTCATCATAGTCCGTAGGTATAAAATTATAGTAGAAAAACGGATATTCATTGCTTGGTGAGAACGGTTGTGTCCAAAATTATAACCAATGTAGTCCGAAATTAAAATGATAAGGGGTAGTCAGTAAGATAAACTACATGCAACTAAACGGAACAAAAAAAATTTATGAAGATTCTTCATTCAATCACACAATCCTTCATTTCATGAATGATTCAATTGGAATCAAATTGTATGCGACTAAATTGGTTTACATAAAACTTACATATCAATCCGGTAATATAAAATTCGCCAGCGGTGTGAATTCGTGTGAGTTAATAAAGTCTTTTTGGTGTTATAACGCCAATGTCAGATTCGCAAGTACATAGAAGAGTATGATGGTCAAATAAATATAAAGAAACAATAGTGTACATTTGGTGTATAATATATATGTCATACTATATAGTATAGATATACAAAGTAAAGCCGAAACTGTACTAACAATTATTCGCTGTGTTAAGAGGCATTAAAGTATACCGTCAATTAATGAGGCCAAATCCCAGAAAGCATATCAAGGACATCGAAGTATGCATTGTCCAGCAATTCCATGTCCCTTTGTGCATTGAGACCATTTGATTGTTCCTTGATATGTAACATTTCCGAAACCGATCTTTTACAATAATTCGATTTATTATCTAAGATTTTGACGTTTTCCTAGTCAAAGGAATGCGAATGCTGTAATATGTGTTTCGTTATGACCGAAAGATTTGATGATAATGATTTTAGGTTATCACTACGTTCCTTAACACGAGTCTTCAATTGCCTTTTGGTCTAGTCAACATATGAGGCATCGCAATCCTTGCATAAAATTTTATAAACAACATTATTATGTGTAAGTAAATTATTCGTATCCTTATGTGCTCTGATGAATCTTTCAAGGTAGCCACCACGATAGACAAATCACAGTATATCATCGGCTATAAAGTTCTTAATCATCTTGAAAGATTCATCAGAGCACATAAGGATATGAATAATTTACTTACAAACAATAATGTTATTTATAAAATCTTATGCAAGGATTGCGATACCTCATATGTTGGCCAGACCAAAAGGCAATTGAAGACTCGTGTTAAGGAATATAGTAATAACCTAAAATCATTATCGTCAAATCTTTCGGTCATAACGGAACACATATTACAGCATTCGCATTCCTTTGACTGAGAAAATGTCAAAATCTTAGATAATGAATCGAACTATTATAACAGATCGGTTTCGGAAATGTTACATATCAAGGAACAATCAAATGATCTCAATGCACAAAGGGAATTATGGACGATGCATACTCCGATGTCCTTGTTATGCTTTCTGGGATTTGGCCTCATTAGTTGACGGTATACTTTAATGCCTCTTAACACAGCGAATAATTGTTAGTACGGTTTCGGCTTTACTTTGTATATCTATACTATATAGTATGACACATATATTATACACCAAATGTACACTATTGTTTCTTTATATTTATTTGACCATCATACTCTTCTATGTCACTTGCGAATCTGACAGTGACGTTATAACACCAAAAAGACTTTATTAACTCACACGAATTCACAGCGCTGGCGAATTGTATATTACCGGGATTGATATGTAAATTTTATGTAAACCGATTTAGTCGCATACAATTTGATTCCAATTGAATCATTCATGGAATGAAGGATTGTGAATCTCCATAAATTTTTTTTGTTCCGTTTAGTTGCATGTAGTTTATCTTACTGATCACCCCTTATCATTTTGATTTCGGACTACATTGGTTATTTTGGACACAACCGTTCTCACCAAGCAATGAATATCCGTTTTTCTACTATAATTTTATACCTACGGATTATGCACAAAGACTTTCGGAATATTAATTATAAGTTATTTACTTTTATTTATTGAACGTCAGGTTTGTCATAATTATTTTTATAACGGCTATGACCGTCCATCTTGCCAATACCGTTGATTTGGATCGATTATTTATAATTACATCACACTTTATTATATTGCAGTAATATGTAATTTTATTTTTAATCTTAATTTTTATTTTTAATTTTCTTATTATAATATGTACTGAGGAAGACCCTGTGTGGTTGAAACGTATACGTGTTTGATTATTATTATTATGTGATTAAATATATTTGAATTCGATATAAACAACTGCTTGCTCGTGTGTTGGCCTTATCATTTCGACTTTTATGATTATTTAAATTAAATAATATATATATATATATATATATATATATATGTAATGTATATGTAATATATATATACATATACAGGGTGTCCGAAAGCGAAGTATAAAAATGCTAAGGACTAGGTAGAAGGGATTGAGATAAACGAAAAAGTCCTATACCATTTCGCGAAATTCGCAAGAATAGCCGAGATATTAATTACTTTAATTGAACGAATAGATGCGCGCCGAGAGGAGCGCTGAGCCGCCCGAACTATAGCACGGCCCACTGCTATTAAGTATTGGCTGCCGCCTGCAGGCGCGCGGGGGAGTAAGGACAGCGTGCCGCTGCTCGGCGTGCTCGCATCGCCGCTGCCACGTCTTGCCCCACCGTGCCTATACTCGCGTCGCGATGGTCGGTGATTAAATATTATTATTTCACACTATGAAAAATTGATTCAAATTAAAACTATAATAAATTTAAACCGATGTAACCAATTGCCTTCTATCGCAAATCATCGCATYACAGTATTGAATCACAAAGAAATGACGTGCTATCGTTTTCTATTATGCGAGTATGCAACCGTAAAACGGATGTTTTTCTATTGCATT
>JANQDE010000231.1:13058-25081 GCA_037157785.1 Cephalotes varians | reverse complement strand
TAGTCCTTAGCATTTTTATACTTCGCTTTCGGACACCCTGTATATGTAACGATATAATATACATATGTATATAATTATATATGTTACGTACATATATACATATATATATTTTTTATTTAATTAAATTATTAGTTATTTAATTATTTATTTAAGATATATTATTATAAAGTATTCCTAAAACATATCAGAAACATATTAAAATTTTGCCGAATATCAGAATAATCATGATGCATGAATATTTAAAGACAGATTATATATGCTAAATATGTCTCTCGACGCATTCTTAACAACTTTGTATGTTAAGGTATTTGTGTCCCCGTTGTGTACACACCCATTCACGCCATTTAACCAAGTCTACTCCGGATTTACTTGCAATTTGTAATATATTACACAATTTTTTTGAAAAGCAACTGTGTTTTCTCTACACCAATTGATTTGTCTCATTATTCTGTGCTTAAAAGTATTGAGATACAGTTACTAAAAAATAAATAGTTTATGAGATATTTTACATTTTGTCAAAATGTGTTAAACATTTTGTCAATGTGTTGACTTTGTCAACTCATCTCAAAGAGTACTTAACCAAAAGAAATTTTGTAGTGTTTTGAAAAGATTAGTTATAAGAATATGCAATAAAAAATAGGGATTTCCATTAAAAAAAATCGATGTGACTTTGACCTAATCTTGACGCCATTCAAGGTTAAAGAGATAACAATAAATAAATGAGAAGAAATATCAATAAATAAATCTTTTTAAACTCTACAACTTTTATCTGAAACATTTTTTCCAAAAATGTCATCTTCATGAGTAAATTCTGACTTTTTTGGACACTCTGTATATATGTATGTATGTATAGAGTAGAAAATTATAACATCGATGTAAGTTAATTACTATTTACTTAGAGATAATTTTACCTGAAGTATTTTCCACAATATTCACATATGAAAGTTCCCTTTTGATGACGTTGCATATGAGTCCATCTGGAGGTATAACTTCTAAAAGAGATTCAATAGAATTACAATAAAAGATAAAAAATATATAAATAAATAAATATATAAATAAAAAAWATATATAAATCGTAAAAGTAGACAGCAAAACATATATTCGTATGATTAAAGCAAATGTCATACCGAAAGGATCGGTGACATATCGGACAATTGAACTGCATTTTTCCAGTGTGAATTCGTTCGTGATTTGTCAATGATTGATATGTGTTGAGCTTCTTGTCGCAAAATTTGCAGATGTAATTTTTTTTCATAGAGAGTCTATCGGGCGGCTCCAAATTATGGATCTCTTGTATATGTTTCATTAAATCCAGTTCTTTTTTAAAAATTGTATCGCAGTGACTACACTCATGCCCAAAGTGAATTTTGCGATGTGCTTTCTGAAAATTACATTATAATGATTTTAAAAATATATTTTTCTTTTACTTAAGAAACATGTGGCCAGATACATTTATACTATATTATATTCTTTTGCCACAAATTTTCAACAAACTTACCATATCATGTAGGCGCAAGAAAGAACGATCACAGATATTACACTGATAAGGTTTAACATTCTGATGAATGGCCAACTGATGTTCTTGTAATCGAAATTTGTTTCTGAATGGTCGATTGCACATGGTACATCGGAATTTATCCCAACATTTTGGATCATGCACCTGCAAACAATTCATGAAGTTTGTCGTAACTGATGTGTTTTCAGATGCTTAACAAACAACATATACCTACATTTCTATGTTTCTCATAAAATTCTTTGTCGACAAATACTTTAGGACAGGCAACGCATTTATATACAGTTACAGTCGAATCATTGAACATTTCCCATTTATGCCTCTAAAAGTACATAAGACATGATATAATGCAATTCTTTTTATATTTATAATTTTTAATAAAATTACCCTTAAATGGCGTGTTAGTTTAAGATGTGTCGAGAACACGGTATTGCAGTATTTGCAGCACTTGTTGACTATTCTGGAGCATTTATTTTCATTATGAACTTTCCAATGCCAACTATGTGTAAAGAATTTTCCACACTTATTACACGCGTACTTTAATTGTACCTTTTTATACATGTTATGCTTTTCACGTTTATGAAGAAATAAATTGTACATAGACGAACATTCTGTAGAGCACATAGTACAAATCATAGTTCTTTCTTCGTGTATCTTATTATGGGCTTTAAAATGTCGCTCGTCTCCAAAGCGAACTTTGCAAGTATTACAAAACAATTGTTCTCTTTGCTCGAGTGTTTTGAGTCGTTCCAAAATTTTTTTACATTTTTTTATGATTTCATCTGTATCTGAGTCGGAGCTGTTATCAATTTGTTTCATTGAGGCCAAATCGTTTTTATTTTTCATTTCAATAATATCATTTTGAGTATCCATCGCTAGATTAATCGATGCTACCGTTTCATTATTTTTTGTAAAAGTAACAACTCGCTTTTTGTAACTATCTTTAGCAATAATCTCTTGCTTTATTTTCCAACCATTCTGAATATTTTTCTCATCTGAAATCTTCTGAATATTATTTTGATGATTCTGAGCATCTTTCTCGTCTGTCATCTCTTGTTTATTTCTTTGATCATTCTGAATATTTGTCACATCTATAATCTCCTTATATTCTGAACATTTTTCTTTTACATTCTGGACATTTGTCTCATTTATAATTTTTTGTGTCTCAATGCATATTTGATTATCGTGAATATTCTCACTCTTCTGCTTATTATTCTGATTCTTATTAACAATCTCTTGTTTATTATTCTGATCAATAGAGTATTGACAATTATTACATATTACAACATTACCACTATGCTTCAATTTCTTATGTGCTACCAGCTCATTAGATTTGTAAAAACTGTTATCGCAAAGATTACATCTCCATTTCAAAAAGTGAAACTGTTGCATATGGTTATCAAATATATCGACATCTTGAAAATTTAAATCGCATAGGTCACATTTGATCGGACCAGCAATAGCTTGCCTCTTCAGTTCTTTCAACAGCGTAATATTTATTGGTTCATATATTTTAAATTCTGCTATAATAGTTTTATCTGTAAAAGCATCTTTCTGCCTCTGATCTAATTGCATTCGTAGACGCATGTCTACTTCTACCGCAGTAAGAATTAAATTACAACTAATATTTAAATAATTTAGACAACGTCTACACACATTGGAAGGTAAATTATCATTCGGAAAAATCTAGAAACATGAAAAAAACAATATCACTATTTATATATTATGTAATATATTATGTAATAACATATAAGTTTAAAAGTTTAAAGTATCGCTTAACTTTTTAACTTACGATAATCGGTAAACATCTACTTATTTTTTCAGGAATATAATTATCTTTGTCTTCAAATATTGAAATATAATCTAAGGACTTTTCTCCACATAAACGGCATATTTCGATTTTCTTGTAGGAAGTATTTACATTTTTATCGAAATAGTCTACCTTTGTATTCATTATGTCTCTAAACAAAATCAATAAATCTTCTGTTTATAAAACAAACATATTGTATTAAAAAATAAATAAATAAATAAACAATTTCAGTCAATTTTTTTTATACTTAGGCTTGTTCTTTGTTGCACTGGATTACACTAAAGTTTTTTATCTCGCTTTTGAAAAATTTTAAACATATATATACATATATTTATTTATTTTAAGTACAAGTTTAAACTGTGACTAGTTCAGTCACAAAGAACATCCTATTTAATACATTAAATGCAAATTATGAAAAACGTTCAAATTTAAATTATAATTCATTATACAAAAAATGAAAGAAATATAAGTCACATTGGCTACGTTTACCGATAGACCTATGCGCGGCTTACCTTGTATCGTAACTCAAGATAGTCTAGTTATCAACCATTTACACCGTAAGCAAAAAATATTTTTGCGTTTTTTAAATCGATATATTGTAAACACAGTTACAACACAGTGAATCCTAACGAAAAAATTAGTAATTCTTTAAATCGTGCGTTTATATCGAAATTACAGGCGGCTTATTTTAGATCAGATCACTAAAATGTTGGGTTCACCAAAGTTGGGTCAGGTCACTTATCATGTGTTTACAATAAGATAAATAATTTAAGTCAAATTTGAGGTATAAGCCATGTTTTAAAATGCACGGTGTAAACCAGGCCTGGTCACGCGGGCGCCCACGGAGCACGTGAGGAGAAGAACATGCCCCCTCTTCGCTGCCTCTTACCGTCTTTCCTTTCTGGCTCCGCGCTTATCCCCTCCATATAGCACTCTCTCACAATGATCGCGTTCAGCAGACTCAACTGTTGCGGAGTGGATCCGTGAGCGCTCGTTGCTATTGGATGATCTAGAAGCATACACCAACACTCCGCAACAGTTGAGTCTGCTGAACGCGACCATTGTGGGAGAGTGCTATATGGAGGGAATAAGTGAAGCGAGGGGCCAGAAAGGAAAGACGAGAAGAGACAGCGAAGAGGGGGCATGTTCTTCTCCTCGCGTGCTCCGTGGGCGCCCGCGTGGCCAGGCCTGATGTAAACATAGCCACTATTTTTTAGCAATCTCTCTGGTTTTCAATATACCGCTATCATTCTGACAGCTTTCGTATTCATCGAGAGAAAAAAATCTTTTAGCTTTTCGACTTTTTGGCTCTCTTTGAAGACTATTTCATTTATGTATATTATTGTCGGATATTAATGTATATAAATGTAGAGAGCCGAAAGAAATTTATCTCTAATAAAAGAAAAAGATCATCACAAATATTCGAAAGTAAATTAATTTATATAATCTAAGCAAAAAAATTTTTTTAAATGTATATGAAAGCTGCTGGAATGGTGAGCGTCGATATATTAGAAATCAGAGAGATCATGTTAAAAAATAATATAACTTATATTGCTGCTTTTCTTTTATTTTTTTATATGATTGTTGAATTGTAATTTAGATTTGAACGCTCTGTGTACATGTAAATTATACAGAAGAACCCTCGAAAAATATACTTGCATCTCGAAAAATTTACAAATTATACATTGTAAAAAAATTGCATGAATTTAAAAAATTTTTTTAATAGGTGATGAATTAAAAATCACTAATTTTAATTTAAAAAAAATATATATAAAATATATTTTCCTTACATTAAAATCCATTTCGGAACTAATTGCATCGATAATAAAAAAAATCCGAATCATATACATATACATTGTTGCTTTTTAGAATAATTTATTTTTTTAAATTTATTATAGCTCAAATTTAATTTTTTAATCACTTTTATTCTTATAATATAAAATCGATTATTTTATACCTTCAACTTTCACAACTTTATCAATTTATTAGACCAATTTCTTATATTTTGGACTTAATATGTTTCTCGTCTTTAACCGACGAATTAACAAGTTTTTTTACATCATTTTAGAACTCGCTTAAATTTATTATTCGACTTGATGACTTTCATTAATTATTATAATCTTACGTTACTGTCTAGCATTTAGACATAACTTCTTATCATCTTTATATTAATTTTAACAAACAATTCTTTTTTGTAATTTATTTAATCTTTGTAATCTGTTCAGTTCTAATTATTGTTAAAGCTTAACTTTGCTGTGTTTAACTCTCCCTATATTTACCTTTGTGTTTAATGTATTTCTTGCTAATGAAGATTAAATATAGTCGAAAAATGTATTCTGTTTCTTTTTCTAAATGTTAGAGGATAAATAATATTTTACCATCTTTAATTTACTATAGCTGTTGAACTTTTAGAATTACCACTTATTCTAAATTTAATACATAACAAAATATTAAAAAAAAAGATAACAAAAGAAAACAAAAATAAAAAGTTGGAAATTTAATATCTTAGATAAATATTATAAAATAAATAAATTAGCGGTATTTCTGAAATAAAATATTTATAAAGTAAGCAATTCTCATATATGCTATTCAATTCAATAGGAATTCAATTTGTCATATATATCAGAGATAAAGTACTGGTGAAACGCTAGTACTGAACAATAATAGTGAACAATAGATATATTTTTAGTTTATGATGCACATCATGAAAATGCAAGAATATGAAAGATCAAATTCTCGAAATGTGCAATAAATTTAGTCCTGAAACAATTCAGAGTAGTTTCATTAAGATTGTTGAGTAACAGATTACATTATTATATTAATTATTATTGTATTAATTATTGTATTGATTAACAAAATTTAATTTAAGCATTTAATTTAAGGAAATGACAATTATAGTATTAACAAGCTCAAATTAATTATTTGATTGATTAATTATTTACTGCGTTTATTTATTTTATTATACTTAAATTTAAGATTTAAAATATTAAATTTTTCCAGCTCCTTGTTATTTTTTTTTCTTGAAATCTACCTCCCCAAAGAGCCAAGTCTGTCAAAAATAAATCTCATAATCTTGTTACAAATTTTGTTGGCAAAAAGAATACAAATTTTGATACATCAAATCATGTTGACAAAATGCTAGCTAATACATAACAAAATCTGCTAACATATTTTAATAATAAATCTTTTGCAAAATATGGATATATATTAAAAAATGTATTCATGTAATCTGACAGCAAAAATCAAACAAGTTTTGTGTAACAACATTTGACGATAAATTAGCAGCAAAAATCAAGTAAATTTTGCTATGCAAAGTTTGCTCAAAGCTTGCTCGGTTTTTGCTGCCAATTTGCTGTCAGATTATGTACACAAGCTTTGTTAACAAAACACGAGTTTATTGCTGATAGATAGCACCAGATTTCTTTTATCAATCTTTGAGCGAGTTTGATGTCAACTTGATAATTATCTAGCAATTTGCTTACTGGGTGGTTAAGTTTATTTATATTTATATTATATTTATATTATTTATTAGGTTTAGATCAATAAATAATAAATTTGTAATTTAAACATGCTTTCTAAATATGGCACAAAAATATAACATTCCATTAAAAACTAAGTTAATCTTGAAATCTCTAAAATATCTCTACTTGTAAAAAAATTTATATATTATATAGTGACCTCTCAAAGCATGCAACTTTTTTGTGTATATAATTTTTCATATACAGCATATAATTTACAAGTTTCTCGAGATACACAAATTCAAAATGTCCTGTGTGTGTGCTCGCGCGAGCGCGCACACATATACATATATACATACCATAAATAATATATATTAAAAAGATATAGCTGCGTAACAATAGATTTTGCACATTTTAGTCAAGATTCATCATATTATTACGTCGCTCAATATCCTTAAGCTCTAACATGTCTGTTTTCAAATGCAATTTTATAATTTCCCTCCATATATCCATCCTATGTTGTTCTTCATCAATACCAATCCGTCTCAAGCTATTCTCATTTATTCTTAATAATGTCTTTCCTGTAATGTCGTGCTTAAAAAACAAAAAATTTTTATTCTATGCTAAATATATTTTCTTCAATAAAAAAAAATCTTAATATACAATTAATGACATTCTATATTGAATTAATATCGTGAATCTTTACAATAGCACAGAGAAGCAATATTAGGCCCTGTGCATAACAGAAGAATAAGGATAAATAATATCGGAACACAAGTTTAAAATCAGGACTCAAGATGTCTTTATGACGTCTTGTAGATACAATTCAGACATCTCTTGCCGAGAAGCATCTAAAAGACATCATAAAGACATCTTTAAATCTTACATCGTAAAACCTTGATTTGTTAGGATAATATCTTTAATATCTTTATTCTTATTCCTCTATTGTGCACAGGGTTTTTGACGCAAAATTTGAAAAAGGTACGAAGAGTAAGAGACACCTACATGCAAAAACTGCTCGTAGTATAGCTGATAATAATCACTGCAATGTCGTCTCAGCCACTTCTGCACGTCTAGCACATTCCACAAATACACTGGACGTGGTCGAGTTGTCTTGCTCTGGAAAGCAACAACTTATGTCGAGAAAAACGAGATCTTGCTTACATGCAATCTCAGCGTTCTTACTTTCGTTCTGACGGTGTGCGTAGGATTACCGACTTCCTCTACCATCGTACTTCCGATCTTTGCGACGCGTAAAAATTAGTAAAAACATGGACACATAAAAAATACTTATTACGCCTATAAGTGAAAATCAATAATTGTCATCGACATATAGACACTTTTTGAGCTAGACGGTCCCAGTTTTTCGCGCATGCACGGCCATGACGAAATAACAAGAATGTTCCTATATATTGTAAAGATACCATAAAGCTCGTATCACACTAGAGATTGGGATTGAGATTGGATTGGGTTTCGACCAATCAAAGCAAGTTCACTAAATCTGAGATTGATTTTCTTTTTTCTGATTGGTTAAATTCCAATCCAATCTCGGGTGAATTCGTTTATGCAGTCACTGCTCTAAAGCCCGTATCAGACTAGAGATTGGAGGTTTGTTCGCGTCGTAATGCCCCAACATGCTCCTATTTGCTCCAACACGTTCTATTCTATAATATACGTATTCTATAATATACGTAATACTATAGATTGGAGCGTGTTGGAGCAAGTAGGAGCATGTTGGGGCATGCGACGCGAACAAACCTTGGGATTGAGATTAGATTGGATTTTGACCAATCAAAGCAAAGATCACTAAACTTGAGATTGGTTTTCTTTCTTCTGATTGGTTAAATTCCAATCCAATCTCAATCTCAATCTCCAGTCTGATACGGGCTTAAGGTACGTTCCGTTTCACGCGTATACGCGCATTCATCTATAGTATATGTAACGTATACTAGTATAGATAAATGCGCGTGTATGCGTGAAATGGAACGCACCCCTAGTTTCCACCGAAGCCTTTAATTCGCACCTAGTGCGGCGTAGAATCAAATTTAAGTCGATGGAAATGCAATAGCTCACTCTCATTCCCATGGTCTATTGCATTTCCATCGACTTAAATTTGATTCTACGTCGCACTAGGTGCGAATAAAAGGCTTCGGTGGAAACTAAGCCACTGCTGCAGAAGGTATCATTTTATCTTTGTTTATGTCCAATGAACAATGAAGATAAAATGATACTCTCTGCAGCAGTGACTGCATAAACGAATTCACCCCTCTTGTCTGATACGGGCTCAGACTAGAGATTAAGGGTGAAATCAGATGATACGGAAAAGAGCTGCGGAACGGAGAGTGCGTCATTGAGACAGCCAATCGCAGCGATTCCGTACGATTGTATTCCGCAAGTTTTGTTCCCTCAGTTCACATGATACAGAATAAGGAATCCAATGACGCATCTGCGAAAAATAAAATATAATTGTAGCGTTTTTAAAATAACATATAATGTTATAAATTGTGAAAAAGTTTATCTGCGTATAATAATTTAATGATAAATAAAGATTTTGAAATTAAAAAACAACAATTTTTAAAGATTATGTTTTCTTTAATTTTAAAATAATTATTTATCATTAAATTATTATACGCAGATAAACTTTTTCATAATGTATAACATTATATGTTATTTTAAAAACGCTATAATTATATTTTATTTTTCACAGATGCGTCATTGGATTCCTTATTCCGTATCATGTGAACTGAGGGAACAAAACTTGCGGAATACAAGCACATACGGAACAGCTATCATTGGTTGCTCCATTTTGTCATCTCGTTGCATCGAAGCACCAACTGAACATTTTGGAGTCTTCAGTGAGATTTCTTGTGTAGATTTTTTAATAAAGTTCAATTATCATTTAATCATGGACAGTATTATTTAACAACATAAAAAAATATTTATATAAGTATTTGAATTAACGATTCTAATGACGCACTCTTCACTCCGCAGCAGTTTCGCAGCCCAGTTCCGTACAGAACTGATGCAGAATATACGGAATAGCTGTGATTGGCTGTCTCAATGACGCACTCTCCGTTCCGCAGCTCTTTTCCGTATCATCTGATTTCACCCTAAGGCTGTGTTCCGATATTACTGCTAGTACTGAAAATCTATAGTGCACGTAACGTATATTATAGATTTTTAGTACTGGCAGTAATATCGGAACAGCCTCAGATTGAGATTGGATTAGATTTTGACCAATCAAAGCAAAGTTCACTAAACTTGAGATTAGTCTTCTTCCTTCTGATTGGTTAAATTCCAATCTCAATCTCTAGTCTGATACGGGCTTTACATGAGGTTTGTTTTGCTACACTGGAATTACACTAGAACTGAACTAAACTGAACTAAAACTGAATTAGTGCAAGCGAGGACACAGTGCAAACAGGCAATAAAAAACGTTAAAGTGCAAAAGCAATATGGCGGATCATGTTGCGTCTATGGAATTATTAGTAATATAATTAATATGTCAGTCTTTTTCGTTTAAGAGAGCTCCTACTTTTATACATACTGTTTTAATATCTTAGGATACATTTCAAAGCATTCTCTCTAAAGAAAATTTTGTTTCTTCTTCTTTATTGCTGATTGACCCGATTTCGCGGTGAGGATCTTACTATCATAAATCAAAATAATAAATGAACACAAACAAACAGAATGATCAAAAACTCGAAAATGATGTGTTAATGCACAAAGGATAGGCTTCAAAAAAATTGCAAGATAATGTAAAAGTAATGCGAGGTAAAACACATCCATTCAATAACTGAACAACAACTAAGAAAAATTTTGCTCGAAATATACGTTAACATATAATTAAACGTCCTTAGAAAGGCTATTTGAAATGTAGCGTTAAAAAATGCTTAAAATTTTTTCAAACTTACCGCCTATTTCACATTCTGTTTGCCCTGTACTGCTTGCACTGACTCTAGACCTAGTGCAGCCAGTTCAGTGAACTTTTGCACTAAGTTTCGCTGCACTGCAATAAAGAACAGTATCGTTGACATCAGTTCTGTAAAGCCCGTATCAGACTAGAGATTGAGATTGAGATTGGATTGGAATTTAACCAATCAGAAGGAAGAAAACCAATTTCAAGTTTAGTGAACTTTGCTTCGATTGATCAAAATCCAATTCAATCTCAATCCCAATCTCTAGTCTGATATGGGCTTAATAAAGAAGCTTCAGTGTACACTTCTTACACTAATTCAGAAAGTTCAGGAATAAAAAACAAACTTATAGGAGCATCAAGCGCAGTATCGAGTATCGAGAGCTTGCTATTCGTTAATTTTGATCACGTGGTTTGTTTTTAGCGAATGGTAAAGTTCACGACGCTCGACGCTTGAGGGTGCGATTACATGTTGCGCGTAAAGATCCTATACCAGAGTCTGGACACAAACGATTGTGGCAAAATGCTATGAGAGAGAAAGATATATATACTATCTTCGTCTATTCTTTCTAACCTTAATGGCTGCGTTCGATTGATCCGTCGTTTGTGGCAACTCCCTATAGTGCACATACGTGTACTATAGATTTTCAGTGCGAATAGCGTCTGCTCGAACGCAGCTAATGTAATGTGAATATTCGTATATTTTTTCAAATAGAAGCTGGCAGTGTCAAAAATATTAATATTAAAAATAAAAACATTAATTAAATATTTTTAGGATATAAAAATATTCTAAAAAGTTTATGTATGCATTTCTCCTATCTGAATTTATAAGGTTATCTAAGGAAGTTTGAATTGGAGCGGGAGTTGCCACAAACGACGGACCAATCAAAAGTTGTCTCTCTCGTGTCCAGATTCTCGTACAGGGTCTCTAGTAGCGCAGTATGTGGCACATGGAACGTGGTAAAGTAACTAGATAACTAAATTACCGCGCGCGGTAAGCTGCGTCTTGTGTTTCTCTACTATTAAGCCAGCGGCACACGGAGCGTGTTTTCCTGCTGGATTGCGTGCTTGCTGCCATGCGAGCAGCTGTGCTGGCAGTGCTGCTAGCTGTGTTGTTGGTTTGGCGTCACACAGTGTGAGTTTTCGTGCTGGTCGAAAATCAATTTTGTTTGGAAGGCAGAATCTGACAAAGAGTGTCTACAGGCTTACAAATATAAACTTATATCTAATTTATATATATATATATATATATACAGGGTGATGCTTTTAACTTGAGACATTCAAATATCTCAAAAAATAAGCACACTACGAAAAAATGTTAAGAAT
>JANQDE010000024.1:2247136-2273247 GCA_037157785.1 Cephalotes varians | reverse complement strand
TTCACGCTCCTGTACAGTCATTGCGTGAACGCTTAAATAAATATAAAAAGTATCTCTAGAAAATTATTGACCACTTTAAGTATTACACAAACAATATTTACATTATTTATAAAATATCAAATAAAAAAATTACATATTTAAATAGAAAAATAAAATATAACTCTATAATTACTATTTAATTAATTGCTTATATAATTAATAAATATCATTACATAAAAAAAATTAAATTAAATTTTTATAAAATGGATTTGTAAAATAGTGATTCAGCGCTCTTCATCGAGAATACTTATAATTATGAATGTTACTACTGTTATCTCTTGTTCAGATAATTATAATTACGTAGTAACAATTTGCAGTTCACAATATGAATTTCATTTGTGAATATTACGTGAACGCTAATTGTGTAAAAAGTTTCTAAATCTTAAATATGTAAAAAAGATTATGTAACAAATGCAGTTCACAAGTTCACAAGATCATTCCGCGAACACATAATGCTTTCGTTGCATTTTATAAATATGCATTATAAATATTACTTGCTGTATGATCGACACGCTCTCATATGATCATTGCGCAAACGCATTTATAAGATAATATATATATTGTAATGTAACATACATAATTTTCAAAGTTATTATTTTATATATCACTTCTAAAACAAGTAAATTATGTAAAAGAATGGCAAAGAAATTATTTAAAATACTTTTCTATAAAATTACTGTGCAATATATAAAATAATATGTGGATTAGAAATATAATTAACACTTAGAACTTTTTCTGCATCTTTGCAATCATAATATATTATCCATTTATTTCGTCAATAACTAATGGCAGTCTAATGACCAATGTCTTGACCTAAAACTGTTGAATGCCTGATTTGCTTTGCAGGTGGCTTAAAATGTATTATTCTAGCGAGGCTATATTCATCCATGAAAGAAAATTTAATTTGTTTCGGTATTTCTTTGAGTTGGACAGCATATTGTTCTCCATTATCAGAATTGGAATAAATTTCCATTATGATAAATTGCCTTGAAACAAAAAAATAAATTTTATTTAATTTTTTTATATAATATAAAAACAATATGGAGTATAATTAAAAAAGTATAATAAAATTTTATAATTAAAAAACAAATCAATATTTTCAATATAGATTTGATCAAAAAATTAAATTGATATTTTCTTAGCAAAATATTTTGATAAAAAATTAAGATAGATATTTTCTTAGCAAAATATTTTATAAAGTAAAGCAGTTATCGCTTATTAAATTTTGAAATTGTACTTAATAATAAACAAAATTTTATTTATTAAATCCTATTAATTTTAAAATCATTCTTATTTTAAATTGAGTTTAAAAAGAAGATTATCTCGCAAATTGAAACTTTGCATTTTACATGCATATACAAGTACTAATTTTTTAAAACATTATTAAGCAATAATAAATTCGAAATGTAATTAAAAAATGCTATTTATTGAATAATTTTTAAAAATTTGTATTATATATTATGTATTGTATATTATATATTATATATTGTATATTATATTTTATATATTCTAAATTTTAGTAAAATCTATGATAACATACATACCTATATCAGAAATTGTTGTACTCTCCAATCCATCACAATTCGCTTGAATACAAGAACAAAGTCCTTGAATTGTGATGTCCTTTTCAATTTTATTAATATTATTTTCTAATAGTGCTTCCAATTGAACCAGCACCAGCGGCAAAATTTTTTATCTCGCAGGACAACCTTTTTCACATTTAGATATTTCCTTGAACCAGGGATGTTTCTAAAACAAATTTCTACATAAAACGGTAATTGATACTTCACAATTAATAAGGATGTAATTATTTGGCAATAATTTGCTCGAAAACATTTCTTTTAAAATCATCGCACGAAGTCTATATGATGACTTTTTTAGACCATGAGATACCATTTCGTTAATTAATTCAAAAAATTTAAAATCTATTTCACTATGTACAAGAAGATTAATAATTTCAGTATCAAAATAAGCAGCAATAAATAATTGTAAAATACTATCAAAAGCACAGGTATTTGTTAATAAATATCTATCCTTTCAAATTTTGACTGCTCTTAAAGATAGATTGCTTCCATTTCCCATTATTGGTATTGTGGAGGCGTGCCCGCCTCGCCGCGCTGGAGGCCGGGTACGGGTTCAACAGGCAATCAGTAATCATTCGCCGTTCACTGGTAAAAGTATGGTTTATTCTATCAGATTATTTATATACACTATTTACAATATATGTACACTGCGCACTGTGTTAGTGTGCTTTACGTGATGTGAGTAGAATGAGTGGCCCTGATAAGGGCCGTTGGTTTGCGTGGCCTAAAGACGCTCCCTCCACTTAAGGGGCGGCTGGGTGGTGGTGAGCCTTGGAGGCCCCCAACGCCGGAGTGCCGGTGGAGTTCCGGGCGGTATGTAGGACCTCTCGGGCGTTTCCGCGAGATTTTCCAGGTCCTCCTTCTCTACCTGCGTGCCCTGCGTTGTCCTTTGAACGACCTCGTCGTCGCTCTCCCACTGCTACTCACTCTGCACGGCCTGGTCGCTTGTATTAGGTCGGCACTGGACACCCCTGTGGACTGTTGTATACGGCGGCAGCTTGGCGGTGCTTTCGGTTCAGCTTCTGAAACAGTTCTTTGTATCTTCGCTGTCTACCAAAAACGGGTAATCGTGCCTCCTGTAGTTTGCCGCGGCTTCTTATACTCTTCCTGGT
The DNA here is from genome assembly GCA_037157785.1 of Cephalotes varians. Classification (NCBI taxonomy): domain Eukaryota; kingdom Metazoa; phylum Arthropoda; class Insecta; order Hymenoptera; family Formicidae; genus Cephalotes; species Cephalotes varians. Next base: position 2,270,513 of record JANQDE010000024.1, on the reverse strand, counting down.
CAAATCTCTCTTCCGAGAAAGAATACCACTCGCGTCCTCTGTTGTTTGTTTGGCATCGCGGCCTCGCGAATTTCCGCGTTCTCGAGAAAGCTCGCGGTGCTTGCGAGAAAAGCCGCACGCCTGCTTGCGCGTTATTTCGGCATGATCCTTCGCGGGCTGCCTTACAACAGGCGCCCCTGATATCTTGGTCTTGGCGACCGCCACAGGTATCTTATGTATATTAGAATCTAATAAAAATTCATTTTGTACGGTATCCTTTTGCAAATACTTCCCTTTAGATGTGTCCGCTCTAAACCTCGCCAATCTTCGACTTCCTTTGTTGCAATTATATCTTGAAGATTGTTTATGTTGTGACAGTCCATGCATATACGTTGCTGTCCATATCCTTCTTCTCCAACTGGCATAGAACATCTTTCCAGAGCATGTACAAATTTTTTGCATACATAACATGTATGTCCACCAGTCGGTTCGTGTCCGTTATTAGCGCTGGACATTTAGGGGGTTACATGGGTTTCAGATTTTCAAAAAATCGATTTTTTTTTTATTTTTTTTTTTCTTAAAGTACAACATCTTAGGAATATTTTGTTAAATTTTCAAGTCAATTCGAGTAAAATTAAAGGAGATAAAGCTGTTTAAGCGTACCCCTCTTTGTTGTGTAGTAGCGTCCCTCTTACCTGACCAAGCGCCGCAGGCATAAGAACGCAGCTGCTTGCCTTTATTTACAGTCTCTCTCTAATCCTAAGGGAACGCTTATTTCAGTATAATATAACTCGTAGAGCCACGATGAACTTTTAAGGTTATACGTGTGCAAAAGTAATTTCTAAATCGAAACATCGAAATTCATTCGTTTTCAACATGAATAAAATTAGTAGAATTCAACGAAAAGATAGTGGTAAAAGGAAAGATAGACCGAAAGAAAGAAAACAATCATTTAATCCAAAAACAGCAGAAATCGACGATGCATCTTTCTCCAGCACATCAGCGAAGAAGCTGAAACTCATAGAGAAAAACTACCTACCGGAGGACGCTACTCTGCAATATGTCGTACTGAACTTCTTTTCAGTCTTTTCAACGCTATCTACTTTTGTGAAGTGCTCTAACATTATATGTGAAAATGGAGAGGAAAAAGTGTATAATGGAAAAGTTCAATTTAAACAATGTGTTAAGTTTGGTCTTGGTTTTAAAATTGCAGTAGAGTGTGAAAATTGTCTGCCTAAATATATTCAATCATGTCACAAAATTGGTAGATCGTATGAAATAAATCGCAGATTTATTTTTGTCATGCGAATATTAGGCTTAAGTTTTGCAGGGTGTAAAAAATTTTGTGGCTTAATGGATTTAAGCAGTTCTTTTTTGAATCAGTCGACATACGATTTTTATATCAATAAAATATACGAGAGCATCAAAGAAGTTGCCGAAGTATTTTTTTCTGCAGCTGCAAAAGAAGAAAAAAAAATTAACGTGCGATGAAACTGGTATTGAAGATACGGTAGACATTACTATGTCTGGCGATGGCAGTTGGCAAAAGCGCGGCTTTTCATCATTACACGGTGTGGCTACTTTGATTGGATACTACTCTGGAAAAGTTTTAGATACAATTGTTAAAAGTTCGTATTGTAAATCATGTGAATCTTGGAAACATAAATTAAATTCAGCAGAATTTGAAGAGTGGTTTGAAGAGCATAAAGAGAAAGGAGAATGCCAATCATGAAGGAGCAGCTGGTAATATGGAAGTTACATCAATTATTGAAATGTTTCAACGCTCATTTGAAAAATACAGCCTGCGATATGCCAATTACATCGGAGATGGGGACTCTAAAATAAAAAAGAATGCATAGGGCACGTACAGAAAAGAATGGGCCACCGCTTGCGCAATTTAGTAAATAAGACTGTCGAAGAAAAGCAAATTAAAGGCAAAACAATAAGAAAARAAACTCTATCTGGYAAAGGCAAAYTTACAAGCAAGTTAATTGACAAATTGACAGTGTATTACGGATTAGCTATAAGAAAAAATTGTGATTCTGTTCAGAAAATGAATGATGCTATTTGGGCAACTTATTTTCATTATAGCTCCACAGATGAAAATCCGCAGCATGAAAAATGCCCCAACGGCTCTGATTCGTGGTGTGCTTGGCAGCGTGCTTCAGCTGCGAATACGTTATCGTCATTCAAACATGATTACACCGCATTACCAAGTAATGTTTTAACATCTATTAAGCTTATTTATGAGGAGCTTAGCCAGGATGGGCTTTTGCAGCGGTGTGTGGGTGGATTTACCCAAAACAACAACGAAAGTTTTAATCAATTAATTTGGAAAATTACACCAAAAATACTTCCGGTTGGCTCTAAAATTGTCAAAATTGCTGCATACGTCGCCGGATGTATTTTTAATGAAGGAATAGCAGGAATTTTGATGCTACTACACGGTATGGACGTCCCACTTGGTTGTAGTAGCCACGAGTACGTACGCAAGGAAGACGAACATCGCATACTAGTAGCTGAAAAAAATATAATACAACGGTTCAAGATGCGAGAATTCGTCTTAGGCAAGAAAGGTAAGATGCTCTGGACATTGCGACTGCAGCAGGACCTTTGCTTTATGGAGCTGGAATCGACGATTCTATGTAAGTTTGAAAAAAAATTTTTTTCTCCTTTTTTTGGTTATACAAAAATAAAACGCGTTTTTCTCGAAACACATTTTTCAAAGTCGGTGGACACGATTTCTCGAGACCTAATAAACCAATCTCATTCTAATTTTGCACACTTCTTTATAATAGCATTCACTAGTATTTGAACGAAGGATTTTTTTTTTCCAAAAATAAATAATTTTTCAAGGTCGTAAATGACGTAAATTTTACAAAAAAATTGAATTTTTTGCAAAAATCTATGCCAAAAATTCAAATTTCCATTTTTTTTTAAATCCTTCGTTCAATTACTAGCTATACTTACGTACTAAAAGAAAATATTTTGTTTTTTGATTTCAGATGAAGCTGTCATGAGATATCTTGTTCACCGTAAGGTCATTTTTTTTCGAGGCGTCTCCGCAAATAGGCCATAACTCGCTTAATTTTGAAATTTTTTCAACAAAAAAAAATAGAAATGTTATTTATAAGTTGCTTTTTGTATGCTAATTTTTTTGAATTTTATACTTCAGTATTAATGTATTTAAAAAAATCTTGAAAAAGTGCCTTTTTTTGCCTCTGAAACCCATGTAACCCCTTAAGCTGGACATTTTTTCTCATTTCTCAAGTCATTTTCCCTGACAACGTCATTATCATGTTCAATTGGATGAATATTTTCTTCTACTTTGTTCTCTTTTAAATCAGGGTTTTGAGCTTGTGGTATTTGTGCTTGTGTGTGTTATTTTTAAACGACCGCTCATGTAGTTTACGTGCTTTGTTACAAATTCATCTGCACGCATAGATGTTTTTTTTGCGTTTAACATAATATTTTCTATTATATTAAAATCACTCTCCACGGCACTGCTGGCAGGTATTCTATCATATCCAAAATCATCTCGACATACGCAAGATCATAAAGGTAGTAATTCTAAATCTTTCATGATATAATCTGCTAATTTTGGTAGCTAATGAGCATTGTCTCTGTCTCCTTCATTATCAGTAAAATTTTTACTTCATTATTTATATTTTGTGCCCAATGACTCTGCTTGTTAAAATTGTTTCCTTCTTCATCTTCTATATCATTATATTTTTCTATGTTATAGGTGATATCTTCCGAATATTGTGTAAAGAGATTTTTCATTTTTATTTTATACTTTTCACATACTGTTCTTTCATCTTCTCTTATGTTTCCTTCTGTTTCACTTTGAGTAATAATTAAAATTCCTTTTAATATTTCAGCTGCAGTTTCAATATTTCGACATAATATTAATTGTCCTAATATATGTAAATAAAATTGTTTTATACACGGACGTGAATCTTTTAAAAAGTTTGAGAATTTTTTTATAAAATGCACTACATCAATACGTATGTAGCAAGCAGGTAAATTACCTTCTTGAAAAACGTCTACGTATTCTTCAAGTGTGGAATAACTAGTAAAACTTCATATAGCTGCTGTTAATAACGCACGAGAGAAATCACATACAACTTCACGTGGTCGCGGATCGTATCCATTCGATCCACCGGATCGTATCCATTCTATCAGCCAGTAATGTATAGCATTTGTGTTGTGTCTTTCAGACAACAAACAACATTTGTGTTACTGGGAAAAGACTACTTTTTTCAGAATTCACTACACAATTATATAAAAATATATGTGCTATCTTCGATTTGTCAGGTCTTTTAATTTTTTTTACAATACTTTCAGTTGCGTCAATGTAATACAAGCTGTCTCATCTAATGAGTATGTTCTATAAACGTCCAATTGGACCAATAATGTACGAAGAATGGATTTAAACCGATATTATGAATAATATTCTTTAATGGACATAACTGCATAATTTCTAAAGCTTTTATTAGATCCTTATCGAAATAACTTTTTTCTTTAATATTATATTTGGCAACTCATAACATATTTGCATTAAATAAATGCGGAGGTTCTATATCATCATTATTTTGCTTTAATTTTTCTGCCATTTCAACTCTATATTTCATCACGCTTTTCCCTTCTAATTCCTTCACAACAGCTGTCTAATAGGCTGTCTTAAATATCGCTTTCCACAACGGCCTTCGTTTTCTCCTTCAATAAATTTACACTTTATTTCCGTAAGAAGCTCATTCGTATTATTAATAACACATTTTATTAATGAGCCACATTTACACCATGCCATACACTGTGCCATATGCATATCCTGATTCTCCACTGTTGATTAACTTGTGTCGTTTAAAATTAAATCCACCTGACAGTTTTGCACTTTCCCAAATTTTTTCAGGAAATACTTGTTGCCACGTACCGGGTTGCAATATCATATACTGTCGCGTTGAAGAAGGTCGACCTTTATCTTTTCATCTGTATGTTTTATAAATTAGCATTGTATTAAAATCAGACTTTGCCATGGTAATGGTAAACGTTAATATACCATCGACATTATTTACAGGCATATCGGAATTATTTATCGTGGAATAATTTGCTGTTGATGTATTTCTAGAATCACTAACAATGCTCGATACATCTGGAATATGTTCGATATCCATTGATTGATAAGGAGAGACAGAGGGACGGTTAATTTATCTCTTACTTGATGTTTATTACACGAAACAAATGTATATAAAGAAATTGGGGTCAACCGATTTTCTAATTCTTTTGCTATCGTTGCCCAAATAGGATCGAATTTCGAAATAATTTTCTGACCATCCACTATCAAGAGGTCTTTATACTTCATTAATATATCGATTGTAGTATGCTTGTCTATTTTTGCTGGTCTTCCACGTGGCATGATGATTATCCAACGTTAATCCTTTGGCACAATTCTTAAAATATTTCATAGTCACAAACGCTATAATAAAATTATATAAAATGATACGAATGAAAAACGAATATGTCACAAATGAGAAAAAAATGTCACGAACGAAAAAAGAAAATATGTCACGAAAGAAAAAAAAATGTAACGAAAGAAAAAAAATAAAAAATAGCAACTACGACACTAGAATAGCACGGAGATGGAAAGCAAATGCGGAAAACATTGTACTTCAACCGCGCAATGGTCGCGCAATAACTGATCGAATAAACGTTACATCAAGATAGGCAGAAAGTCGAAAACTTTTAAAAATAAAAGCCAATAAGGTACGAGCCTACCAATATACTCAAATCTTCACCGTCTATGACTTTGCATCTAGACACCGCGGCATCGCGGCGGCGTTGCGACAAAGATAATGCCGCGAAGCCCAATCTTACAAAAAAACAACTTTCATTGCGTCTGTCATCTATCCATGTGTCTTCGCATAAAATATGGAGACACAATGACACAATTTCATTCTATTCAGTCTCATTCACATTTTTATCACACATTAGGTTGTCTAAATAGACATGTATGTATAATATAAAGTAATACTGTGACATCACTATACCTATAGCGATCACGTAAAAATCTTACTCGGTCCAGTTCCACCGTCGAAAAAGAAACACTGCCAAAATTTTCGTCCATCGTCGTTGTTCATTGCTGCAAATTATTGCGACTGTTGCACACGAATTGACACATTCGTACTTATAAAAAAAAAATTTAGCACATTGCACTTACACAAAAAAAACACCAGCTCCTTCCTAACTGAATGCAACATTAACTGATCATCAATGACAAACATTGTCATTTTACATTTCATATATTTACACATACGCCTTGTGTTCAGAAACATTTTTCGGATACTACTTACCCTTCGCAAATATATATATATCAATAAAATATTTCTTACATGTGTCGCGATAAGAATAAAATCAATAAAAATGAGAACAAGAGATACATGCTTAAAGAAAAACTACTATAAATGTCCTAAATATATAAATAAAATAATTAAAAATGAAAATAGAAAAACACAGTCTATTCCCAAAATTAGTAAACAATGAAAATCTTATTTTAGTATTAAAGTCTTGAATATTATATAAATAAGTCTTAAATAGTATTAGAGTATTAAATTTTTCAACGGGGCAACAGATTTTTGAGCGGCGCGCACATTTTCGATATTAATTAATTATTTTCAGTGTCTTATAGCGAGTACTAAAATCGGATATTGGTATATTTCGACAGTACGATGTCTGAGGATCATTTTAAGATGATAATCTCTCGAGAATCAAATTCTTTGACGACGGGGCAACGGATTTTCGAACGCGCTGCGAGCGTTTTCGATATTAATTAATTTTCAGTGTCTTATAGCGAGTACTAAAATCGGATATTGGTATATTTCGACAGTACGAGGATCCTTTTGGTACCATAAACATACGAGCATCATATTTTTTAGCAGTCCGACAATAGAACTTAGTACTCGGCACTAACGGAATAATTTAGTTAAAGTTACAATTAATAACAGTTTTGAATGTTGATACTTTTCGTTAATATGTTTAGCTTAGATTATTTTAAATCTGAATACATGCAAACAATAAACTTTTAATTTTTTAAATAATAAATAATTTTTTAAATAATTAATAATCTTTTAAATAATTAATATTTTAATTTTTTTTGCCTTATCTTGAAGCATCAAATTAGCACTAAAATCATGGTGTACTTGTTTTTTTTTATACGACTACGACATATATTTTTTTTTATATGGGGGATCCAGTTTGCCATTAAGCTGGACCTCCCCATTTTTTAAGCGAATTCCTGCTAAACGGTTCGAGTAGCAAAATTCGGAGTAGAGTACTAAATTAGCATCTAATTAGCACTAAATTTTTGATCTAGTGCGAATTTGATTTGTGATGGTGAGGGGGGTCCAGTTTAATAAAGGTCAACGCGAGACAATCAAGACCAGATCCCTTCTACAAGTAGCACGGGTATTCTCGGCTCTTTCTTTCCGAATCCAGAAGACTCGGATGTTCTCGGTCTTCGCTCCTGTCAAAAGCTCGGATGTTCTCGACTCTGCCTCCGCTAACCATAAGGCTCGGGCGTTCTCGGCTTTTATCCCTTACAGAGCTCGGGTGTTCTCGGCTCTGACTCTGCACTCGCCGCAAGACCACGCTTGAAAAACCGCGCACCTCGAACAACCGATCAATCAGCGCGCCTTGCACGTCCCGCCACGAGCCCCCGGCCAACAGATCGACGCCGTCACCGCGTGTGACGTCACGACTCTGCGTGCGCACCGAATTAGACGAATCCAGAAGGACTCTGGCATCCCGCTCTAAGACCGAGCACCGCGCTTGCGCTCTGCACCATGGCAGCCGCACATTCGCACGGCACCGATTAATACACGCGTAAACCGCAATTTGCTGCATATGCGGCCTTTAAAGAAAGCATATAAATAGCCGAAATATAAGATAAGAAACCTTTTGCTTCGCACGTTCATCCGGGTACCGCTTAACGTTTTTGTGAACTATCATGAACCGTTCTGTCCGACGCACTAAAGCCTGTAAATAACCGACACGTAAAATTGAGAACCCTTTCGCTTCGCATGTGCATGCGATCACCGCTGAACACTGCTGTTCTTGCGAGCCACAATAAACCGTCCTGTCCGTTCCGCGAGCATTATAAGTTTGTGAAATAACCTTCTCGTTCACCGCGTGTAAATATGCTTCTTTTAATCTATAATAAACTGTTGTTTTTTATTAAAACATAATCCACATTTCTTTATTTTATTCTGGCGTCCGACGAGTTTGATCCGACTCCAAACTTTCGTTAGCCGAACGAAACTTAGACCGTCACATAGCGCCCGAACAGGAACCCTGGTAAAATAAGGATACGTGTAGCCGCCGATGAAATTGTGGATCATTTGAAAAAACCGCAAATTATTTTTGAAGCCGAGAGGTGTAATTTAAATACCTCCGGAATTGTAAACGACATCCGTCGTCGCTTAAGCCAACACCTTGACGAGCACCTAGAAATTTCCGGCATGAATCCGACGCATACCGCGGTGGGCCCGAGCCCGCCACCCGCGCTTCTCATTCCGCCGATATCGCCGCTCTCGTCACCTCTCCCGGCGGTCCTCGATAATGGAACATCGCACAGCAAAGCGATGAACCAAATCCGCAAGTGGGGATGTCATTTTGACGGCCGCGACCCTCTCTCATTCCTCGAGCGCGTAATGGAACTTCAGCGGCAATACCATTTTTCGAACAAGCTGATCTTAGACGGGTTGCCCGAACTACTTCGTGGGAAAGCCCTACTGTGATATCGGAACTTCCGCGAGGAGTAGCAAACACTAGACGACTTTCAGCGCGCGTTCCGCCGACAGTATCTGCCGCGACGATATCAGGCGCGCCTCACGCGAGAAATTCAGGATCGCCGCCAACGACTGGACGAGCCGTTCGCGGACTGTGCGTCCGACCTTCTCACAATGATGCGGCGCGCGAAGAATTTCGGGGCGGACGCGAAGCTCAACCGGATGTTCAAAAACATGTGCGCCGAGTACAAATACAACATTCGTTTAGATGACCTCGCGAACTTGGCGGACCTGACGGATCGGGCCACCGAGTTCGAAGAAATACGGAGGGAGGAGGCCAAGGGAAAGCAAGCGGCCCGAAAAAGCGTAAGCGCGGCCAAAACGTCCGAGGATTACGACCGCGCCAATACCTGCTGGCGTTGCAAAGGGGCCACAATCGCTTTAACTGCCGTCGCTCGGCCAAACGGTTCTGCTCGCAGTGCGGAAAGGACGGAGTCCCACCCAGGACTGCCGAGCCCCAGCTCGACACCAGCTCCACGTAAAATTTACGCCGCGCCCACACGTAACGATCCGCCTGCTGGGCCGCCTCGTGTCCGCCCTATTGGACACCGGCTCGGAGATCTCGATCATCAATGCCGAGACGGCTCAGCGGGCCTGTGATATAGTATAGCATTTTGCATTGTAAATATGTATTAGATATATAAATTTTGAAATGTTGCTATATTGCAAATACGTAGCAATATGTATAATTCATGTATTAGATATGTGTTTAATACCAATAAATATCCGCTTCGGATATGTAAAGTATTTTACGTATTTCATACATATCTGACAATATGAATCTAATATGTACTGAATACATATGCGGATATATACTTGATATTTATATTTTTCACATTTTTATTTAATTTTTTATTTAATTTTTTATATATAGTTTCTCAAACTATGGTTTGAGAAACTAATAATAATCAAATTGTCATAAATAAAAATACTTTATATTTTTAATGTAGTTTTAAATACTAGCACGTATAAAATTGTTTAAATGTAATAAGTAAAAACATTTTTTATTACTTTAATTTTTTTTACATTTATATATATAGGGTATTTGATAATTCTGTGAACAATTTTCATGGGCAGCTAGAGCGGATTAAACTAAGGCAGAGAGTCCTCTAGCGTTTTTAACTTTCCGCAATAGTCAACGAAATATTAATTTCTAAAGATTACTCAATACGCGCCCAGCCTTCTACTGGCAAGTGTACGCCCATTGATAGCTCGACCCGCGGGGAGCGGGGACTGCCTGGCAAGCAACCCACGCCGCGCACACTGCGAGTCTCTCCTTCACTCGAGCGGCGCGCTGGCCAGGCCTCTTCACTCCCTGCGGATCGAGCTATCAATGAGCGTAAACTTGCCAGTAGAAGGCTGGGCGAACGCGCGTATTAGGCAACCTTTAGAAATTAATATCTCGTTGACTATTGCAAAAAGTTAAAAATATTAGAGGACTTTCCACCTTAATTTAGTCCGCTCTAGCTGCCCATGAAAATTATTCACAGAATTATCAAACACTCTGTATATAATATGCAAATATAATTAAGAAAGTCATTATAATGATATAGTATTCTTAAATGATATAAACTTTATATTTTTCAGTCTGCGTGTAAACAATAACAATAAAGGTAAAGTAATGGACTCCTGAGTATGAAATAAGCAAATAATTAAAGGATGATAGAAGTCAGGCGCGGTTATAGGTGCGCAATTAACAGTTCACCGTAAAGAAAGTTAAAACAATCTTTAATTATTATATAATTCAGTGAGAAAAAAACCGTACATTTCGACTCTTAATTGAGTCATCTACAGCTCATTACGCAATTATATAAAAATTATTCTTATGTCTAGATGGAAAGGTCAAACGCATTTATATGCAACGCATTAAATTACGATTACGATCACATGTCTTGTCATGTAGTGAGAAGTACAACGGTTAACTTACGCCAACAGGCCATCACGTTGTCCTACAGTTTCCCGCCTGGAAAGTGAGGCCAAATGAGTGAGCCTATGTGAGGCAACGCGTCAGTATAAAACAAATAGATGACAGCGAGATGTTCGGAATTTACCCCGGATTGCAAACATTGTCTGACGAACTCGTGTAAAGATGGTGATGATGCACACAAACAAAGTGGAGTATAATTATAATGGAGTATAAGCGAGATCAATTGAAATTACGTTCGTACTGTACAACGTCAATATTTAAAATGAACAAGATTGATATTCAACCGAAAGACTGTCAAAATAAGTAAAACAAGGTTAAGACAAGTTTATAAATAGTTAAAAATAAATGTATAGCCCCGATCTAAACATTCAGTGTCTGTTTGCAAATTAATTCCATTCTTCTAGCGTTTAATATGAATCATCTCAGAAATGATTCTTTTGTGATAAAATTTCTCTATATCCAGAATTTCGACATTATTCCAATTAAAATCGTGATCGTGATGTACCCTATGATTTATAATAACGGATGCCGTTGACGTGTTCCGTCGAATGTGACTCTGATGTTCAGAGATACGTGTTTTTAATAATCTACCTGTTTGTCCTACATAGGATGTATCACAATCATTACAACTGATTTTGTAGACTACATTTTTCTTCTGTGAACTGGGGAGGGGGTTTTTGTGAACCTTGATAATCCTACTCAATTTATTCAGGCTGAGATAGGATAATTTCAGATTGGAGCCAGCTATGACATTTTTGAATTTTTTCGACACATTGTTGATATATGGTATAGAGAACCATTTTGGAATCTGTGTATCGTTATTCTCTGGAAGTATCTTTTTTGTTTGCTAGTTTTTGTATGGATCGAACTTTTTACCCTGTCACTCATGATTCTAAAGATAAATTTTAGAGGGTAGTCGTTGTTAAGTAAAGTACTAATTACAAATTTGAAGTTCTTTTCATGGAAATCTGGATGTGAGAGTAAAAAAGCTCTGTCAACAAGACTCAAAATGGTGCCTCTTTTTGAGAAATTTATAAAATATTACTGGAGTCCGAACGGTTTCACTCTTCTAACGGGTACTCGTCTTCTACAGAAGTCAAAAAATTTTCTGTGCACAAACCCTCAACTTTTTCTGAGAACAGGTTTCAGTTCTTGGAAATTACCATTACTCCTCCTTTCCTTTCGGATTCCTTTCCCCTTCCTCCATAAGAAAGAATTGGTTTGTGAATCTCTCTTCGTTCTCCATTCCTCCGCAAATCCAATACCTTTGACAATTGGGAGATAATTATTCTCGGTAAATATTTAGAAAAGGTCACCCCCCTCCGATATTAATGAGCTTGACATATGTTGTCAAGGACACCTTCCTGAGTAACAATCCGTACATTTTAGCCGTCGCTCGTTGTTCGTTAAGAAGTTATAAACAATTGAAGTTTGAAAACTAAGTTTTTATTTTGCGACATTGTGTATAATTTTATCTTGTGAGCGTACTGCCTCCACGCATACACTTTACAATGCGAAGCGAGGTTCCACATGGGTTTGCAACTTTCCACACAAAGCGAGGTTCCACGCAAACCTATGTGTCTAGTTTTTGGATAGTGGAGCCCCCCCGTAGGGGGRGCGGAACGTACTGCCTCCACGCATACACTTTACAATGCGAAGTGAGATTCCACATGGTAAATGTGTAATCTCCAAAATGTGTAAATTCCAAAATTACTTTGTTTATGTTCTTCTTGTTCGTATTGTAAACGTGTAACACGAACAAAATGTACTCGGTGTCAGAAAATAATAGTTTATTAACACAACTTCTTTTGTTTATAACTTCTTAACGAACAACGAGCGACGGCTAAAATGTACGGATTGTTACTCAGGAAGGTGTCCTTGACAACATATGTCAAGCTCATTAAAATCGGAGGGGGGTGACTTTTTCTAAATATTTACCTTATTCTCTACCTCACAAGAATAAAAAAGAGATCATTATCGAGTTCATAAAGGATATTGAAAACAATATTAAAAAATTACAGGGTCCCACACAAGACATAATTAGAAACCGGGCTATCCAGATCATCTGCAATTACATCTCTTGGAACCTACCCAAAAACAGTACTTTTTTAAAACTGTACGAGCTAACCAATCTTTCCAACCAGTTCCTTACCAACAACCCGAACTTAATTTTAACTAAAGCAGACAAGGGAAACATAACGGTAGCTTTAGATAAATATAAAGGAAACATAACGGTAGCTTTAGATAAAACTGACTATTTAAAAAAAATTAATCTTATGCTACAAGACTCTAATACGTATTCTAAAATGGAAAAGAACCCTATTAATAAGATGGTCAGCAATCTTAAAAGTTTGCTTGCAAGATGGAAAATATCGGATTATTTCGGTTCTTACCGGACGATTTATTGTAGTGGCGGGGTATTGCCCAGAGCCTAGCCTCCCAAAGATACACAAACCTAATTGTCCTTTCAGAGTCATTATTTCTTTCATAGACAGTTCTTTATATTCTTTGGCAACTTACTTATATCAAATAATCAACAGTAGCATTCCCAAGGCTAGTGGCTATATCGGCAACAATTATGAGTTATATAATTCTTTGATATAAATGATAAGGTGTTGAACAGTGAATTTTTACCTAATATCTTTGGACGTTGTATCACTGTTCACCAATATTCCCATTGATCTAACAATGAAATGCTTAACGGAAAGATGGATCCATATCTCCTCGAATTGTAAAATCCCAAAAAAAGGAATTCCTTGAGGCTGTCAGACTGATTTGAGACTTCACATTTTTTATTTTTGACAATCAATGCTACAAACAAAACTTTGGGACGCCGATGGGCTCTCCGCTTTCACCCATCATAGCAGACATTGTTATGCAAAACCTTGAGAATTCGGTGCTGAAAACGGCTGACTTCCACATTCCGGTATACTTAGATACGTGGATGATATTCTGATGGCGGTCCCCAAAAATAAAATCAATTGGATTTTGGACGCGTTCAATAGCTTTCATACCAGACTTCAATTTACGTTGGAAGTAGAAGGCGACCGGATAAATTTTCTAGACACTATCATCATTTTACACAACAACAAAATAAAATTAGACTGGTACCACAAACCAACAGACTCAGGGAGATTTTTAAATTACTGTTCTCAGCACCCCATTTCTTAAAAAAGAGGCACCATTTTGAATCTTGTTGACAGAGCTTTTTTACTCTCACATCCACATTTCCATGAAAAGAACTTCAAATTTGTAATTAGTACTTTACTTAACAACGACTACTCTCTAAAATTTATCTTTAGAGTCATGAGCGACAGGATAAAAAGTTAGATCCATACAAAAAGTGCCAAACAAAAAAAGATACTTCCAGAGAATAACGATACACAGATTCCAAAATGGTTCTCTATACCATATATCAGCAATGTGTCGGAAAAATTAAAAAATGTCATAGCTGGCTCCAATCTGAAATTATCTTATCACAGCCTGAATAAATTGAGTAGGATTATCAAGGTTCACAAAGACCCTCTCCCCAGTTCACAGAAGAAAAATGTAGTCTACACAATCAGTTGTAATGATTGTGATGCATCCTATGTAGGACAAACAGGTAGATTATTAAAAACACGTATCTCTGAACATCAGAGTCACATTCGACGGAACAAGTCAACGGCATCCGTTATTACAAATCATAGGGTACATCACGATCACGATTTTAATTGGAATAATGTCAAAATTCTGGATGTAGAGAGATTTTATCACAAAAGAATCATTTCTGAGATGATTCATATTAAGCGCCAGAAGAATGGAATTAATTTGCAAACGGACACTGAATGTTTAGATCGGGGCTATACATCTATTTTTAACTATTTATAAACTTGCCTTAACCTTGTTTTACTTATTTTGACAGTCTTTCGGTTGAATATCAATTTTGTTCATTTTAAATATTGACGTTATTTAAATACGTACGTACAGTACGGACGTAATTTCAATTGGTCTAGCTTATACTCCATTATAATTATACTCCACTTTGTTTGTGTGCATCATCACCATCTTTACACGAGTTCGTCAGACAATGTTTGCAATCCGGGGTAAGTTCCGAACATCTCGCTGTCATCTATTTTATACTGACGCGTTGCCCCACATAGGTTCACCTTTGGCTTTACCTTCCACCCAGCCGAGAAACTGTGTGGGACAACGTGATGGCCTGTTGGCGCAAGTTAACCGTTATACTTTTCATTACATGACAAGACGTGTAATCGTAATCGTAATTTAATGCGTTGCATACAAATGCGTTTGACCTTTCCGTCTAGACTTAAGAATAATTTTTATATAATTGCGTAATGAACTGAAGATGACTCAATTAAGAGTCGAAACGTACGGTTTCTTCTCACTGAATTATGTAATAATTAAACATCGTTTTAACATTCTTTACGGTGAACTTTTAATTGCGCACCTATAATCGCGTCTGACTCCTATCGCCCTTTAATTATTTGCTTATTTTATATTTTTCATTTTCAATTTCTGAAACTAAACTAAATAAAAAGGAGAACAGATGTATACAAAATAAAATATACTATATATTGTAATATTTTTGAAAATTATTTTTATTCGAGATAAAACACGTTATTTTCTTATTATGATTCAAAATCAGAAGCACCACTGTATGACCTTTTTATAAACATCAAATCTTTTTTTGTCTCTTTTTAAGTTAATCGTCTTTTATGTCTCGTCGAAATTTGAGACTTATTATTATTATTATTTATGTTATTTTAATGATTTATACAATGCAACCTATAAATTAATAATAATTACATTATATTTACGTAACGCTATTAAAATCCAAATCTGTTAAAAATAAAAAACTTACTTTTGATTATACATTCTTCTGTATTTGTCGTTTTAATTTATATTGTTACGCCCGCAAGTAGAATTCCCGTCTTTAGGAATACACACACACTCGTACACTCGCAAACGCGACGCTCGCGGAGCAAAAGAACACATCACCGAATAACTAAACACAAGGGTCTTTATTACAATCAAAATACAGCTTAGGACCGAGCACGTCCGTCGCTGCCGACAGCTCGATCCAAACTTATTTACAGATATTTGCGACTCTCGTCGCCTGGCAACAGGAACACCGATCTTCATATTCCGTTCGACATTCGGCAATCAAAGCAGTATACAGGGTCGGGCGTAACATTGCCCTCCTCCTTCAAATGATTGTCGTCCCGACAATCCTTAGAAACAATGCCGGCGGCTCCAAAACGACTTCCCTGCCCTACCCTGCGCGGCAGCGACAGGTTACCGAGCATCGTCGAGAAGAGTTGGATCGCAGATCCTCTTGACTCTTCTCTTGAGCCTTGCGCGCTTGTTTCTTCTTTCTTCGGACTTGGGGAGGGAAATTAACTTTTCGTTAGGTACCTCGTCCCAAATCCCTATCTCGGCATTTGCCCAACGTCCCGCGGAAAAACCTGGATCAAAAACCGCGGGCGAGATAGTCTTCTTTAAAAAAAACTGCACGTATTATCTTTTTTTCCTCGTGAACGCCGAATCCTCGGTGATTTCCCTCTTTCCAAAGTGGACGACGACAACGCCGATCCGCTTCACAACTCCTTTTAATCCGCACTCTGTAACTTTAAAACAATTAAGCATAGACTGTGTTCACAACAAATATTCAAGATTGATACAGTTTTTTAATTCAATTTTTTTAAAAGAACCTTTAATTTATTTTTCTTTCTACAAAACTTGCTAACCTATCCACGTGAACAATTTTATTTTTGCTCCGGTTCGACCTGCAAATACAATAAACTACGTCATTGAGTTTTTTAACAATAAAATAAGGGCCCTCCCAACTATTTTGCAACTTAGGGGCTCTTCCTTTTTTTCTTCGAGGATTATAGAACCACACTTTTTGTCCAACATCAAATTGTATTTTCCTAGCTTTTTAATCGTACCAAGTTTTGGTTTGAGAAGATTTTATATTCATCTGTTTCCTAACGACTTCATGTAAATCCTCTAATTTCTTCCTAACACGGCTAACGCAATCTATCGTCGTATCTAATTCCCTTTCATTTGGAGGATTTCCTTGTAAAAGATCCAATGGAAGCCTAAGATTCCGTGCAAGATAAAGTTCTGCTGGAGTTATTCCAGTCGTTTCATATTTGGAGGATCTATATGCTAACAAACACATGGGAATCCATTTCGATTTGTTTGTTATACCTCTTATATTGAGAAAGCAGAGACATTTGCAGATATCGTAATTTATGTGATCTTGCGCACTGCATTGGACAACAGGCTGTATTCGAACATGCGATCGTAAGATGAGGCAATAAGCGGTAGTATTCGCGAATATATTCTCTTTGAATTCAAATTCTAATCGCACATCCACGATATCACTCTTAATTGAACTCGTTTTGTCGCGATAAGTCAATGATTGCTAAAATATAACCATTCAAAAAAGCGTTCACACTTGATGACGTTTAGCGAGTTGATAAACTGGTTTAATAATAAGACCTTCAGAAACGTATAAACATATCATACATGATAGCAGCTCTATGTTTGTTAAAGTCAAGTTTCAGATCATCATATGAATAAAATTTGGAGTTTAGATAAAGTTTTCATGTTGGTTAATTTACAGTGGTCAAAGAAAGTTTTAGTTTCTCGTATTGAGGCTTCTTTTTCCGTATCAAACTTTTTGAAATTTATATTAATACATTTTTGCAAATTTTTAATAATTTTTAATAATTTATTATAATATTATAATCTGTTATTGCATTTATTGGAGCTACAATAGGAAATAATGTAAGAATATGTTACGACAATCGAATTGATATGGAGGATGTTCGGGCATGACCGAAAATTCAAGCGTGCGGTGTTAGTAGTTTCGCTGCACGCTCAACTCACGAAGCGGCGCCATCCCCTGCAACGATCGACCCGTGCGATCAATAGTTCGATCGATATCGCACCACGATGCCGATTACTTCCGAAAAGGGAGCGCTGTCGCTTATCAATAGCGCTCGTATTTCGTGCTACCGGCGTTGCGTTTCCGCTTTCTTCTTCCTCTTCTTTCTCGAGAACTCGGAGCGTGAACACGTATTGGAAGAGCCGGGCGTCCAGTCTGTAAGGAGCCTAAATCTGTTGTGCTCGCGGTCGCGTGAGTTCGACTAAACGCGAGTGCTTTCATTTGCCGAACATACCTGATTTAACCGTTCGATTATCAGTAGCTCCCGAGTAAAGAAAAAGCTGCAGGAAAAGCGAATCGCTTTCGCTTCGCCACGTTGTTTTCGAGTAATCGTTCGCGCTGCATGGCTGTAGTGCTGTGATCCGTAATCCGCGGCAAGATATGCGCTCTCTGCAAGATATCCGCTCTTTGCAAGATATCCGCTATCCGCGTCAAGATCCATCCATAATCCATCTTCAGATTTCCGTATGCTCTCGTGTCGCGGGCAAGAGTTCCGGTAACGAGCTCTTTTAGTGCGCCTCCCATTATCACGCTGTTCGAAACATTTGAGAACGTTTCGTATTTCACTTCTAACGTTCCTTGATTTTGTAAAATAAATTGATTTTGTGACATCCGGGAAAAAGAGAAGTAGTCATTTCTCCCCTCTCTGAGCTCACTTCGATCTCATGATCCTTATCGTCTCAATCAAGACGAGAACTAGTGTTTGCGCTCTCCATTTTTCTCTCCCTTCGCTCCTGCCGAGCGTCACTGTGACGCTCGCACCTCACGAGGTCAAAGTGCAATCTATGCTTTGAGCTCTGATCCTTCGAGCTATCCCGTACATAAAGTTCTGGTCCTTCGAGCCGGATTAAGTGATCGTAAGGCCGGATTCAGTGATCGTGGACCAGTGATCGGGTGTCTGAAAAATCAAAATGAGGAGGGGAGTGGGATGAATTCGCTTACTCTCTAATCGGAGAGGACCAAAAAGAGGTGTTAAGTTTTCGACTCGATTCGATAAGATGTAGCCAGATGGCACATCAAAATCTTGAAGTTCGGTTAGGCCTCGTTTAGATGGACGCGAGTGAAAGCGCCATCTCTCGGAGACATTCGAAGGCGAATGTATTTGTCAGGCTGGACGAGCTGTAAGAAAGTTAAGGCATTGGAGTTACTTTAATACAGCGGAGCATTGTGATCATGTAGTGGTTACACCACCTGAGTGGTAGGCCTATTGTTAGGAAGGAGAACGAAGAATTCCGAGTTCGAATTCCGGTCCGCTCCGTTAATTTTTCCATGCCTTACAGTGAGCATATATTCTGCGATCCCCTTTCACTTCAACTGACGCTTTTCTACACTGTATCTCGAATGTTAGATAATTTCAAGAAAATCGGGCACAACAACTACACAGCTGCCAGGATTCGGTCGAGAATGACTTTTCTCAAGGAAACGTGAACACTTTGCCATCAAACCCACGCAGCAATTCTTCAAACTTATTCTGAAGCCAAACGAGAAAAGATGAATGCTTTCAAGAGGACCAAATAAAGAGACATGAGGATCTCTACCTCACAGCAATGGATTACATGACCAAATATCTCGAGGAACTGAGTCCGAACCAATCTTTAAATAGCACAGCAGGACTGTCCGATCCGTTGTCGTCGTTGTCGTTAAGACATCTTCCTGCGATTCAACTACCATCGTTTCCGGTAAATTTGAAGAATGAGAAAGCTCGAGATCGTTTTGTTAATAATTTAACTTTGTTAATAATTTAAAATAAAAAACTTTCCGATTTTAGTCGAATGCATTTTCTCTTCTAGTTTAACCGGATGTGCTCGTGACGTTATTGCGAGTTTCACTGTTACCGCTGATAATTTTGAGATCGCGTGGAAAGCTCTCACTGCACGATTTGAAAATAAGCGTCGACTAATCGAAGTTCATGTTTCATTGTGCAATCTGCCAAGTGTGTCGCGAATCTGTTTCCGAACTACACGCGTTGCGTGAGAAAGCCGACAGAGCTCTCGCTTCAACGTTTAAAACGACTCAAACGTTCCTCTGACGATATATTAAACGATATCTTAGTTTATTGCGTTTCTTAAAAGCTCGATCCCGCTACGCACCGAAAATGGAAATTACAATTTAACGATGATTCTTCCCGATTTACAATGATTTAAGTAGTTTTATATCATCACGTGCGATCGCGTTTGAAGAACTTAAGCCTATTAAAACTTCTAACCTAAATCACGAATCCAAGATCACAAGTACAACGACTTTAGCCGCGTCAGATCCAGTTTGTGTTCTTTGTCAAAAGCGTTATTTTATAAATAAATGTTCGAATGTTGTAGAAAGAAGTCCGAGTCAACGTCGAGAAATTGTTAAGCAACATAAACGTTGCTTTAATTGTTTGAGTACGAAGCACGCAATCTCAGACTGCAAAAATAAATTTACGTGTCGCCAGTAGCCAAAAGAAGCACCATTCTAGGCTCCACATTGACTCGCCCTCTTCATTGAACACAAGCTTAGCTATGGTTTCTGCGAATCAAGCAGTGCAGGCCATCGAGGATTCACCAGTAAATGTGCTCTCTGCGATTTCAATCGATTTCAATCGATTACCGTCACCTAGTCGCAATAGCGAATGTTGTCGTAAGCTCTCCATCGCGCACAAACTGTCAGAGCTTTGCTAGATCAGAAATTTCATTTATTACAGAGAACCTTGCGCAAACTTTGCGTCTACGACGCATTCGTACGATGACGTCAATATCGGCGGTAGGTAGGTTGCGTCCAGGCTGGCATTTATAGACACGCGGCTCTAATTAAAATCATTCCGCGTCACAATTCCGGGCCGACATTCAATACTCTTGCGTTCATTATGAAATCGCTCACGAGATATTTTCCTCGACGTGCACAGTTCAATAATGCTTGGGAACATTTAAAGCAACTCAATCTCGCGGATGATAATCCAGCAGGATCTGATCCGATCGATATTTTTATAGGTGCCAAGCTCTCTAGCAGCGTCATTCTCGATGGTGTTCGAAAAGAAACAGTAGAACAACCGCTCAAAACTCTCATTTCGGTTACGTCGTTTCGGGACTCAATATTCTCTTTCTCGTTCAATTAAGGTAATGCATTGCGCTCTCGAGCAGGAGCTTAGTAGATTCTGGATAGTTGAAAAACTTCCACATCAAAGTACGCTAGCTTCAAAAGGCTCCGTGAGGAGCATTTTCTCTCAAATTATTCACGCGACCAAACTGGGCGATATGTAGCGCGCCTACCTATTCAAAAGGGGTCCGCCCATAGATATCGGTGATTCTCGCACTATCGCCTCTCGCATATTAGCTACTCGAAATCGCCGATTAGAGTGTAATTCAGCCTTGAAGAAAGACTACGAGTCATTTCTCTCGGAATACGAACACTCTCGGACATATGGAAAAGGTCCCTGCTGCTTCCGCATCTGCGTCACTTTTTCAGATAATTTATATTCCACATGCTGCATAGTACGAAATTCAAGTTTCACAACACACCTAAGAATAGACTTTAACGCTTCTAGTGTCACGACTAATGGAACCTCACTCAAAAAAAACTTTTATCTCTTGTCAGGTCCCAAACTTCAAACAAATCTTTTCAAGATTCTATTACGTTGGCGACAACTTCAAAATACGGCAGACATAACAAAAATGTACAGACAAATTCTAATAGATCCTCGTGACTGAGACTATCAACGCATTCTCTGGAACGCTAAAGCCTCATCCACGTCGCAAGACTACCAGTTGCAGTGATTTACGGCACATCCTCAGCTCCGTTTCTTACTCTGAGAGTTCTAAAACAACTTCTCCAAAATGAAGAAAAATTTTTTCCTCTCACTTTGCCGATATTACAAGATAATATCTAAGTTGACGATGTCCTCTTTGGGGCCGAAGATATCTTTCTTTTGTGTCACACTCGTGATCAAGTGTGTGTTCTCCTCCAGCGCGGAGGTTTCAAACTTCGGAAATAGGTTAGCAACAAATCTGAGCTACTCACAGATATTCCAACGGATCATTATGGGTTAGCTTGTAATAAAGTTTTGAAATCGAATGAAAACCTAAGCGTTCTCGGTATTAGTTGGAATCCAGCCTTGGATGTCTTCCAATTTCAAGTATCGCTTACGAGATCTCTCCCTAATGCAAAACATGCCATCTTATCGACAATCGCGAAGTTTTTCGACCCTTTAGAATGGGTCACTCTGGTTACGATAACCGTGAAAATCTTCATGTAACAGTTGTGGCTCAAACTCAATTGGGATGACGACAAAGCCATTGACTCAATGGGAGCTAATCTATCGAAAACTCATTTCTTTAGAGGGTTTACGATTTTCGCGATGGGTTAACCGCGGATCTGACATCGAACATTGCGAACTTCACAGTTTCGCAGATGCGTCTGTAGCATACACCGCGGCTGTTTATATTCGCGTTACATTAATTTCAGATGAAATTACTACAACATTGCTCGCGAGTAAAACTAAAATAGCTCCAATAAAGCCAATGAGTATTCCAAGGCTTGAGTTATCAGCTGCCGTTATGCTCTCGCGGTTGATGGAATCGATTCAAAGAGCGCTTAAACTAAAAGATTTCGGATGTCATTGTTGGACAGATTCAACTGTCGCATTGACATGGCTAAGCCAGTATCCTTCTAAGTGGAAGACATTCGTATCTCATCGCGTTGCTGTTCAATCCAAGGTACCTAACGCTAAATGGCATTATCCTCCGAAGAAAATCCAGCGAATTGTGCTTCATGGGGACTTCTAACTGCGGAAAAAATGTGAGCGCCGTTCGTGCGTAGCGAGCGCAGCCATTGCCGCAGTAAACAACTCCGCGCGCGCTTAGAGACGCGGGGTGGGCGTATCTCGCCAAGCGCTTGCATTTGCCGATGGGCCGGCCGAACATGCCTCTTTTCGGCAATCTTCAAAAATTAATATCTCGTTAATTATTACAAAAATTGCAAAATGGTAGAGGACTTTTCTACTCAGTCTAACGTCCTCTACCTGCACACAAGGGTTGATCCGGGTAGTCCCTATCGTATATCGATAAAATAATATATAATTTTTAAATATATTTTGGAATACATATAACTCACTCAAAGACAATCTTTCTCCACCAAAATCGTTGTTTTCCGATGATAGCCTCCTGTAGGTTGGAATAGATGTCCATCATACAAATGCCTAATTTCTGTCAGATGTGATATGTCCCGTTATTACAAAGACTTCACATCTTTCCTCTGATTGCATTCTACCCGAAGGCATCTTTAACAAAAAACATGACTTCTTCAGATACATGATTTATCAGAATACAGAACCTAGTCCTATCTATCCCTGTTAAATTATACATTCACACTTACAATCATTTGTATATTACATTCTCACTTACTATAATCGCTTTTATAATCATCTAATATAATCACTGTTTTTTTAACTCTCAGAAAACGAAAAATCGATATACTGACTGTTTTATTTTTCATTCTATTTTTCTAATAAGTTTCAAATTTTTATTCTATTCATGGGCATTTTTTCTTAAAATGAATTTACTCTAAAGAAAACTCAAAGTATCTAAATGATGAATTTACAATTATTACATAATAAAATTTCTATACTTTTTTAATAGTTCGTTTTCGTGTATATTTTTCGTTTTTGTTACATTTGCGCACTTGTTTAATTTTCAAAATATC
>JANQDE010000024.1:2191681-2232939 GCA_037157785.1 Cephalotes varians | reverse complement strand
TAGTGACACTGCTCGTTTCAGAAATGGTCACTTCTGCACTACTGCAGTTCTGCAGTACTGCACTAGTAATGTCACTGCTCATCCAAATAGTGATACTACTAGTGTCACCAATGCGAATTTACTACTGCATCTCTATACTACTAGTTATGGGTAGTGTCACTACTCATATCAATAGTGACACTACTATATATACAATAGTGACACTACAGCACTAGCAGTGACACTAATAGTACTTTTTTACGAGGGAAGATCGTTGAATCAATAAGTTGTTATGTAAATCAATGTGATAACTTTATTTGTGTTGGTCCAGTAGTCTTATGCTTTAGGGCCTATCCAGATAAACTTATGTAAAATGTGATTGTACTGAAAATCTATAGTGTACGTTACATATACTACAGATTTTCAGTATTGACAGTGAATATCGAAATTCATCAGTCATAGCTACATAATCATATGCATAAGACAATTATCCAATCACATTTTGTGTCCTTATGATAGAAAAGTGATTAGATAATTTTCTTTGTGCACATAGTACACAAGCTTTTGTAGCTATGCAAGTTTTTCTAGATAGGTTTTTATGTATCATGCGTAAAGGCTACGACAGACAGAAAAACTTAAGTAATAAAATTTAAGTAATAAGCGAATCAGCACAACATAATGAGAAGAATCAATTAGTATAAAGAAAATATAAATTGCATAAATATCATTGTATATTTGTACAATAAACTTAACGTAATTAAAAGTTCTTCGTAATAACGTTTTTATTATTTGTTATATTATTATGTCATACTGAACATAAAATTTCAGCTCTGTAATTAGTCAACTTTAATCGCTACTAATTTAAAAATTGTTGGCAATTAAATTTATTATTAAAATTTTTGTTTTAAAATATTCTAAAGAGATGATCTTAAAGAGAAATCTAATGATTTTATAAATGTCTTGTAAAAAATGTTTCATAAATATGTATAACATATCTATATCATAAAAATGAATTTTTTTAATAATAAGTTTCTGACTGACATCTGAATAAATCATAATAAATTAAAACACTGTCAACAAATGGCCAAAGTTAGATGTTGATACTCAATAATATTCTTAAATTTTTAATACGTTATTTCAGAATATATTCAGATTCCTTTCTATACACTTTAACATCATTATTAATATTGTCGATCAGTTTATTTGTGATATTAATTCTATTCCAGTTTCAGTTTAAAAATGTTAAAAATTATTATTATTCGATTATGTTTGGCACGCATTTTGAATATGTTTTCGAATAACATATTAAAAATTTAAGGGTATTATTAGGTATCAAAATTTAACTTTGGCCGTATGTTAGCAATGAATTTAATTTGTTATGATAAATTTTTTTATTTTATATAAAATAAGACATAAATATTAATCTTTAGACATCTCTTTATATTTTTTCACGTAAATAACACATCGTGTACAGTATATTTTGATTATTTATAACTTATATAAAAATATATTACAATATATTACATATATAACATATAATTAATTCAAAATGAAAAAATGTTAAAAAATGAAATAGTACTGAACAAAATTATACAGGGTGTACCCCGAGACTCTTGCCACTGTTCATAAGAAGATAGATAGGATCGAGATGAACATAAAAAGTTCTAAGTCAACTTTATGACAATTTTCAGTCAATGTTTATGAAATATTACATAAATATTGCGATCTTAAATTGAACATCATAAGATAAAGATCAAACGAACATCATTGCCTGTACGACTCTGATCAAGATTCTCTGGCCTCGACAAAGGAGATCACACATGACGACCGTGACGGAAATCGCCGGTAATACACGTCTCCCCTTATGTGTTACGACGTAAGTGCGTCTGGCACTTGTCTACGAGAGATGGAATACATTTAGATACGTTATCTGCTGGCTCCTAAACATTCTAATGGACATAGGATTTTTCTTACAGGTATAGCCTTAAGTCTAACATTCTAGTAAACGCGCTGCGAAACGCATTAACGATAAGCGCACTTACAGAAAAATAGTGGCAGCCGGGCTGCCGTACTATCAGTTATAGCTCATTTGATCACCACAATATTATACGATATATCACAAAGATCAACAAACATTGTTTTATAATTTTTGCATCAATGAGACTTTGGAAGTACAATCTAACATGTTGAAATAATCGCACGCTTGCAATATTGTTATAACAATTGTCTATATACATATACTATAAGTAAAACAAAAGATATGGTTGAAAATAAGTTAAGAACATTTTTGAAGCTTTAAATGTTAATAATAAATATTTGATAATATTCAACATTATTGAATGTTAAAAATGTATATATTGGACATGTTATTGAATATTATTAATTATGTAAATAATTGATTAACTCATATCTCTTATTAGTATTTTATTCATTTTTCAAATAATAAGTGTATCTTAATCTCTCGCGTACAAGAATTGAGTAATGACATTTTTCAATAATATTTTTCATTTTTCAATAATTTATATTTATTCTTTTAGACAATACTGTTAACACACACATATCAATGGGTTCTGCAAAATTATAAAAATGATAAATGTTTAGTTTCATCTGCTTTTTTCTCAAATCTTTATTTTTACGTGAAAATATTTTGATTGAGGGCCAATTTCACCAACGTCGGTTAGACTAACTAACGGTTAATTCCAATGGAATTATCCAATCGCATTTGTCTTTGATCAAAATGAACCAATGACGATTGATACTTTAACCACCGGTTAACTTAATAAGCCGGTTAGCTTAGATATTTTTATTCAAAGTTAAATGGAGCGGATAAAACTAAACATTTACTCCTTGGATTAATTTTGTGAATACGTAACAGTCCAACAGAAAGAGACCAACAAGCAACGTAATTTCTTTTTTCTTTAATTGGTCGCATCTCTGTACACAGAATTCAGTCAATAACGAAAAAAGGAATATGCACAAAAGATAGAAATTTTTAAAAAATTATGGGATATCCGAACCGAAGCAAGAACCTACATCCATCTCGGTTGGATCGTCTCATGCTACTAGCAGCTACTGACCTAATACTACATTGACTAACAATACAAGAAATTATGTATTACGTAATACGTATTATTCTTAAAAGTCGCTAAGTAGGTAAAGTTACATTCTTATTATATGATATATTGCCGGTTCGACTTTACGAATAGCTATTATTTTGTAAAAATAAAATATCATCATATTTTTCTTAAAAAAGACATGCAAAAAATGAATTTGAACATTTTTTTTGAAGAAATCTTACAGATGTTCAAATAATGTCTTATAAAAGATGTCTCTAGGACTTTACTAAAAGTCGTCTTTACAACGTCTTTTGGTAACGTCTTAAAGACATCTCTCTTAAGACAGCTTTCAAATGTCTTTTAGATATGCGTATCGTCCAGTATTAACTTTAACAGTAAATTAATTTAATGAAATATTTTTGATAATAAGCGCGCGCGCGTGTGTGTGTGTGTGTGTGTGTGTGTTCTTGTGAAATTATTTATTATAATTTTATCCTATCTAAAAAAAGTTACGTACATCAATACCCGCATATATCAAAATATTGTTGCCTCTTCTCCGGATTTTTGGCTTTCTTACTGCGCTTACTTCGAGAGCAATTGTCATCGCATATTTTGATAGTTGTGTATATCGAAGAGTTAAAAGCAAGTGTATAGCAATAGTGTAAAAAGTAAAACATGAATAGCGCACGTGAGGCGCGCGTCTATGATACCTATATCTAGTATATAATTTTCTATTTAAAATTGAATTTTTTTAATTAAAATTTCAAATGCAAATTTGTATAAAATTATTAATGATTTTAAGGTATGTTTATGATTATTACTCTTGAATGTGATAAAAATCGCAAAAAACTTCCTAAACTTTTTTCTTATTTTTTATCTAATTTTTTAAAAAATTTGCTTAATTTTTAATAAATATAAAGCATTTTATATTTGTCTTAAACATTGATTAAGACTTATTACAGATTTACAATATATAAATCTGTAGTAGAAGAAGTTGAGGCTCATTGGTACAGTAATTAGCTCCGGTACCTAAAATAGAAAAAAATAAGCAATTAGTAAAATTCAATCTAAAGTTATACTTGTCAAACCAAAAGATGAAAAAGACAAAAGGAACAAGGAGGAAATTAAATCAGTGGTAATTAAACAGCTCAGTGACATCAAAAGCAAAGTAAAAATAGTAAAAATCTGACAAATGAGACGAAAAGAAGTTGTCATGGAGGTGGCAAGTAAGATGTTAAATTGATTGAGTAAAATGGATTTAGACAAAATACATCTAGAAATAGAAGAACCCAAAAGGTTAAGCCCTTCGATCATGATCTATGGCATGGAAGAAAAAGAGGAACTCAAAGAAGATTTTATTAAGAAAAATTTTGATAGAAGGATCAGACTGAACTCTACGATAAAGTTAAATTTCGTAATAGTTTTAAAACTAAAGAAAATTGTGTGAATTGGATGGTGTAAATCCCTGGAAAATATTTATCTAATATCCTGGTAAGGGGAAAGATATACATTGCATGGCAAATGTATCGTCTCCGTGAGTTCTCGAATATTGTGAGGTACTTTAAGTGAGAGTTACAGATACATGACTAAAGTCTGCCACTCCCAAGAACACCCGTGAATTGTGTGGAGGAAAGAATCATCTGAAAAAAGATTTTCAACAAAAAGAATCTCCCGTGTATTAATTACATGTGTATTAATTATATTACATTACATGTGTGTATTAATTACATTAGGTTCAGGCGTAAGGATTCTAATCACTCTGTCTGGAGCAAAATGTGTCCTGAATTTATTAGGCATATGGAAATCTATCGAAACAAAATAAAATGGACTTAATAATTGCTCAGATTAACGCGCAAAGATCAGCCGCAAAGAGCAGCGGCAAATCTCGAAATATTAATGCACGAACAAAAAATCGACATTCTTTGTATTCAAGAACCGTACGCATTTAAGGGTAAAAGAGAGTACACGTCACAGGTTATGACAATAATTCAACTAACGGTTGAGAATTCATAGGTTGTCGTAGTTGTGGCTAATGAGCAATTGGAGCATCTTTTATCTTGCTCAATACGATACTCCACACATACTGTGCCTACAGGCGCCCATGTGACGAAATTGTCATGCGAATAACCGAGCGCGACTCTATGTGCGTAGTGGAGGGGAAAATCGCTGTGGTGCCAGGGTTGGAAATTGCATCACCTATAGATGCCTACAGGTTGTGTCGAATCGAGAGAATTTCTATATCATCAATATTTACTGCCAATTTATGCTTCCAATAGAATCTTTCATAGATCAAGTAAAAAAGATAATAATTTACACCCTTGCGAAATTTTTAAAATTAGAAAGCAGTTCATTTAATAAAATGTTATTGTTTTTTGTTAAGACACACATTCTCACAAACATAAACCCGTACACAAGCAAACACACTTACTCTCGCACATTTATGCGCGCCCGCACACACTTATACTCTTCCATACATACACGCATACACACACACGCACACAATACTCTCACGGACGCATATACGTATATCACTAACACGTACACATAAATGCACCCACACGCGCAAACACATATCCACTCACTCATGCATACCAAATAATGCTACCACTCAAACACTCACATACAGAGAATTTAATACCCGAGAGGGTTAAATATACTTACTAAACAGGACAGTTAGAATGAAGGATAGATCTGCCTCCTCGAAACTAGGGATGACCAACGAGTACGGAAGTATTCGATGATTAAGTGACCTCTGTAAGAAAAACGAAGATTAATAATCTCAGAAAATTAATGTGTAAATGAAAACTACAAATAATAAAAAAGAAAACGTTATATAATAGCGACAAAAAGCAATGAGTCGATTTTATAAGAGAAACGACAAACAATTTTTCAATTATTCAATTTTTTGTCGCTTTTTTTTTTTTAATTGACCAGTCAATCCTTCCTTATTGTTTGTATTTATAATTTAATTGTGGAAAAAGATTTTAAAATCTGTAAAGACAATTAAAAAAATAACGTTTTTGAAAAATTGCATTCTGTTGATAAAACAGACTTTAGGATTTAAATATAAAAATAAAGAAATACATAATTTTATAAGTTTTATATACGGTATCTAAGAAAGTCTTCCTATCCAGAAAACATTGACGTCTAGAAGATATGTAAAAGATATTTCATTAAAGATATCTTTAAGAAATTTCTGAAAGATATCTGAAAGTTTGAGAGATGTCCAAAAAGATTTTATTGAAGATAAACTCTTCATTAAAATCGCTTATTGCAAAATGAACGACGGATTTTTATTTCTATTTGTCGTAAGTAAGAAAATCGCACAAGATAGAATAAAGATTCATCATTAAGAGATTCTTTATCCGTGTTTTAAAATGAAAAACGCCCGTGACGCTCTCGAGCGAACTCACGTTCTCGCGGTACTCTCACGAGCACGAAACTACCGCACTCATGACGCGTGCTCTTACTCAATCGTACGAATAATAATTAACGAACTACAAAGCCTTGAAAAGAACAGGGAATTGTATTGTCAGAATACATTTTATTTACTTTCATCTTGGAGGCTTGCTTTCAAGATATTGTTGCGCCGCAGCGCCTTCGTCTTCTGTCCCGTCGATCAATACAAGCGTGGAGAAAAATCTAATGAAGTAGAAAAAAGAACGACGTTTTTTGAAATCGAGTTGTGCTGTTATATAAACTTTATTTAAAAGCTGCCAATTCAAAACAAGAAGAATTTTGAACTTAGCAGTCGATTTCATAAGAACGTCGTTCTTCTTTTACAATAACAATATTTTATTAGTTCTCTAATCTTTTATCTAGAAACTTTCAAAAAATTTTTCACAAGCGATAAACAGGCGATATGCTATCATTTTGATGTAAATATTATTTAAAAAATATAAGATGTGAAACTTTTTAAATCCTACTGATTGATTTCACCATTAATATATTAGAGTGCAACAATCGCTTCAAAAAAAAAAAGGTTACTCTAATTTGAATGAACGTGTAGCCATAAACAGAAGCGAAATTTTCATTCAAATGTTTAGAGTCTATGTTTCGCGTATTCCGCGCAATACCTGCAAATTCTATTTTTTTTTAAATTCAGAATGAGATGAAGGAAAAATCCACTCTACAGCGGAGTATCAATCCGATTCGAATTTTTGTGTATGCGTCAAAGAAGGAATTAATATAAGAATTGGTGTGATCGCTTTTTAATGTATACTTTTTATTGTTATTCTGAAAACCGAGTTTGTCAAATTTATTTCTTAAATGCTGATTCCTGCTAAACGCAGGAATCATTGTTGTACTATTTATAAAGTTTGAATAGCGTTATACATAATTTTACAAACTTTTTTTTTTACCAAAAACAGTATTTGATTAGAGTGCACGCTATTTGTTATCGAAATCTCCCACTCGTTAGAATGAGGTACTTCTCATCCAGAAAAGTCAAAAGTTTCTGTTACTGAAACGAAATGCGATTTCTGTCCGACTTGTACAATGCAATTTAACTTTTATTTAGAATGGCAATCTTACACAAAATACACAAGCTCATTTTTCATTTTTCGTTACATTCACTCGTTTCGAGTGATATCTCACTTTACAAATTTTAGAGATTATTTTTATAATGTATTTCAATTAATTCTGCTTTAAGTTGCACAGAATGAGAAGATAGTAAGATCGTAGGATCATACCAGTTTGATACATCATGTTATCTAACTCAACTGTCTCAAGATTATTACGGATATACGCGGATTTTATTTCAATTATAACATCGTTGAATATTTTTGAATAATATAACAAAATATTTATTTCTAATATTATTCAGACATAACAAAATTAAAACATTGTCAAATAAAAAAATATTAAAGATTTTTCTAATAATATATTAACATGATATACGAGGGTATCATTCATTAATTAAACAGACAAATAACTGTACAACAAAAAGGGTTTATTAAATAAATACAATTTTTTATCTATTTTTCCACGTAATCAGCACCAACTTCTATGCACTTCTCTCATCTTCTTACAACTCTTCTTATCCCCTCAGCGAAGAATTCTTTATGTTGATCTCTAAGCCAGTTTTTTTTTTTTTTTTTACTTCTTCTTTACTTCCTTTTCTTTACTTGCTGTTGAATTTAATACCACGCAAAGCTTCTTTCATCGGATCAAACAGATAAAAATCCGAAGGGGCAAAATCAGGGCTATAAGGAGGATGTGATAAGAGTTTCCAACCTACTTTGTCAATAAGCCCTGACTTTGCCCTTTCGGATTTTTATCTGTTTGGTCCAATGAAAGAATCTTTGCGTGGCATCAAGTTCAATAGCAACGAAGTAAAGAAAAAGAAATAAAGAAAAGAACGTGGAAAAATAGACAAAAAATTGTATTGATTTAATAAACTCTTTTTGCTGTACAGTTATTTGTTTGTTTAATTAATGAATGACCCTCGTATCTTGGCTTGTGTGTGTCAATTAATGTATCTGATCTAAACATATTCAGTCAATTAATATCTATTATATTGTATCGTATTAATATCTATTATATTATATTGTAGATAAAGAATCGCTCTTTATATTAAATTGCGAGAAGCAAGGAAAGATTATTTTAATAATTAAATAAATTTTCTTTAAATTATAAATTATTTATTTGTACTTTTGAAAGTTTATTTAGTTTCAGAAATTCACTAGTCAGATAAAAGCGAATTTCTGTAGACTAATTAACAATTTTATTGCTGTATTAATTTTTACTACATACGATAAGTAGATATTTAATAGGACTGGATATATTGTTGTATCTATACGCGAGTCGATGAGTTACGAGCATTCCTGATCGAGCATGATTATCAAATTTCCATAATGATTAAACCAAGTTCTGAATTGGCGTAATCGATAACATAATAAAAATGTTTTTGTTTTATGTAACCAATGAGTGGAGACATTGCTATGCAATTCGAATCTGGAAATTTATATTTATGAAATTGTTATCATGTAGTGTACTGTTGCAATTTCTGATAAATAAGTATCATTCGTTCGCGAGATATTTTCTGATCAAGAGTGAGTGTGAGAGAGAACGAGCGAGAAAGCGAAAAAGCGAAATAGTTTCGTTTACAAGTAAACTGTACACGCTTGTCAGAGAATATTATAATATGAATAAATCATAAAATTGCCTTACCTGAAGCAAATGCCAATTATCAAAATAATGGCAGACAAGAGGCCAACAATCCGGACAAAGTCCATCATACTGTCGTACGATGGAATTCTGACTTGACCTGTCGTCAAGTCAGAACTAGAACAATTTACACTACACTGTTTTTTAAACAGCGGTACGGCTGCAGTTATTACTTGAAAAAAATAAAAAAATAACAGATTTTTAATTATTTTATACATAGTACGAATTATTTCATACACGCACGAAAAGTCCAACACTTTATATGCGCACTAAAATTTTACACCCCGTCGAACCTTCGATTGTGTGTAAGACGTTGATGCTTCAGGAGCGTCCCCACATAAAAAATATGCTGATCGTACGTTCAGCTAAACTCATTAAAACATCGATTTTTGCTTAATAATTTTTATTTTCATCAATATTATAGTTAAATATAAAAAAACTGCGATTTTTTAATTTTCCGTTTCTTTTTATTTCTCATTTATTTTTATATATGTTATGACAGAACTTTCTGCCATATATTTGATATCATTTTCTACATTATTTCTAAGTTAAATAAAATTACTGAGAAAATCGGTTTATTCATCAACAATAATATTTTTTAAATGACATGGAAAGGTATTGTCAAAACCTTAATTATAATATATACTAACTTTAATTATAATACATATATATATATATATATATATAACTTTAATTATAATATAATTATAATATAATATATTAATTATTATATGTATATTGACACAATTTTATCATTATGGGGGAACATATGTAATATGTAAATAAGAAAATTTAGTATGTAATTATTTATAAAAATAGAAATTATTTAATAAGAAAGACATTTCAATGACGATTTGGCAGAAGATCTTAATATATTTTTGATAGGAACGCTCTTGAGAATGTCACATGCGCAATGGCTCGTGGAGCGGTAGAGGGAAGATGTAGGCGTTTTAGAATCGATCCAAAGTGCGTATAAATGTCGTAGGACTGTTCTAACAATACGAAGTGAAAATGGATTAATAAGTATAAAAATAACATAATTTAAAAAGTAAAAAAGTCTTTTTAAATAAAAAAATTGATATCTAATAATATTTTCGTGTAAATTTTACAATTTCTAGTTTATGCAAACTGCGCACAAATTATTTGTTGGTAAATATTTGTCGTTAAAAAACAGTCTTAAATTAAAATTGGAATAGGTAATTTCACAAATTAAATTGACAAGCAATTTAATTATACTGATGATAATAAGAATCTTATAATAGAACTCTGTGAAAATTCGTACAGTTTGCATAAACTGAAAATTATAACTTTTACGCAAAAGTGTGATAATATTTGAATTTTTTACCATAAATTTAGACATCAAGAGAGAATTTTCACCAACAATGATTAAAGATAGCTTCCTGTATGTAGCAACATCGTTCAACATCATTGCAGATACATTAAGGATTTTCACCGTTACTTTATCTAACAATATTTTTTTTTATGATTTGGTTAAAATTCCATAAAAAAACGTATCGTTTCTTTCTGTCGCTTCTTAATCCTTTTCATCGCTGATCGAAACTTTAACTTCTTTTTCTTAGTACTGAAATTATACGTTCTATCAAAGTTTCATCAATAGATTTTCAATCTTTGAACTTTCTCGTGATTTTAATCGTGATTGAGAAATGTAATGTAGAAAAGTCTGGGGCGGGTTGTCACAGTTTTTGTTTAGTGATTTTTATAAAAAATGGTTGAAATATTTTGAATAATATTTTGAAACATTATATACTTTAAAATACAATTACATCCCTTAGGTTAAAAAAAATATATATTAATATATATTAAAATATATATTAAAAAAATAAAATATATATTTAAAAATTTATATATATATATATATATATATTATTCCTAAATATATCATCGTACAAAAAAATTAAATAAAACTGAAAATGTGACAATTAACCTCATACTCAAAGTTGATTGTCACAAGTTCCAAAGTTGTTAGTCACATTCAGGACTTTGTGCATTAACCATTTAATGCACAATAATTCATATTAAATTTTAATGCCGCTTGTCGGATAAATTATGTATTTTCACTGCTCTAATGGCTTCTAAAATATATTATTCTAAAAATATTATTAGGCGAATTTTACCTCTTCCTTTCTTATATTTTTGTATCATACCATTACAATTTAACTTCACATAACTTCTGAACAATACTGCAATGCTTTTGATCAAATCATTTTACATCATAAATCAAGAGACACGGTAGTGTCTCGCGCCAAGTTCACGCGTAGCGCGAGACGGACCGTGTATCTTTACGTGAGACCGAAAGTTGAGACGAGCCGAGATTATCGGATCTCAATAACGGCTGAGCCAATTGAGTTGATAATAAGCTCAATCGATAGCGCATAGCCAGATTATATAAGAAAAATATGCTTATTTTTATTGTACGTGTTGTATGAAAAAAGTTATTATACTGTAAAGTGTAAAAATCAAAAACTCTATCTAATGTTTGTGCGCATATGAGTATGCACACTTTTGAATTTTAGATGTTAGATGCGCTAACGTCATTGATTGACAGCAGTGCTTACAAGGGTGCATTTTGATATTCACTGTGAGTGCTAGTATTTAATAATAAAAGATATTAGGGCTACGTTCGGGCAGACGCTATTAGCACTGAAAATCTATAGTACACGTTACGTGCATTACTGATTTTCAGCGCTAATAGCGTCTGCGCGACCGCAGCCTAGGTTTTGGAAGACTTTGTATCACTAAGCTTAAACATAAGCTTCAGGTTAAGTACACGCGCGCGCGAATTTTTTAAACTGCAAATTACTGTTTTCAAAATATACAAACTGTTACAAAATACAAAATTTTTTTTAAATTTAACTTTCTAAACTGTCACAAATGTCAAAAAACGAATAAAAGAAATACTGAACTTATTAATTAGAAATATATTTTGCAATTCTTTCAAGGAATATATGGATTCAAGGATATAAATGAATTACAATATAACAATTACTTCCGAAAAATAAATTTTATTAAGAAATATGAGTCGTCGGAGTTACAAGAAAATTTGAATATTTTCTATCAATAATAAGAAAAAGAGAAATTTAGAATAAAACAATTAAAAAAAATTTTTTAATGTCGCGAGTCATATAAGAAAATTAATTAAAGAAAACAATTTAGATATATACCTAACGAAAATCAAAGGGAACATAAAAATAGAGAGATCTCATAATTATGTCTTGTAATTATCTTGTAATTATCTTGTAATTATCTTTTTTATATTTTCCTTTTACTATCCCTTAAATAATTGTTAATGCGCATAAAATGTTTAGAATACCCTATTTTAATAGAATCTTCAAACGAATCCGTTACATGTTAAAAATTTTGATTTTCTAATGTTTGTTTATGTTTTTCTAAATTTTGTTTTCAGGCCAATGGAAAACAATATTCTTTAATCAAATGTTTGAATTATTATTATAAAATTATTAAATGAAGGTAAGGTAGCTTGATGTCGATTATAATATTTATTATCATTGGTAAAATACATACTGTAATGAATCAACGATTTTCTTCTTGAGATTCCGTAACTTTTACCTGCTTCAATAATAATTTTTTAAAGCAGGTAAAGAAAATTGCAATTGTTAATCTTGTGCATTTAGTCTGTTAATACGTTCAAGATATTATCTCATACGATAAATATGTAAATTTAATTAGCTTCAGTTTGTGTAAATTAGCTGCGTTATTTTTTTACGCGCTTTTAGCATCAAAATCTATAATTTTTATTCAAATTGACAACAAATAGATGTAAAATGTATTGAAAGATATCGATTCGATGTCGATTTGACAATATTTCTTACTGCATTAATAAAAAAGTTTATTTAGAGGTCTATTAGATGTCTATTAGATGTTGAGAAATGACGCAGCTCAAAAAGTTTTTCATTAATTAATGAATTGTTAACAATTCACAGCTTATGATAAGTGTGAACTAAAAAAACACAAATGACACAAAATCAAATTGCATCTAATTTAGATATTTCTAGATATTATTTTAGACTAGATCGCTCCGACGTTTGATAGATGTCTATTCGTTCTTACATTTCTCCCTGGGACTGCAACTCCTAATACCAACTGTCGATAGACAGCACTTTCTATTTAAAAAGAAGAACCTATAATTATTTTTCTAGACAAAATATTGTCTTTTAAATGGGTGAACATTATTATATCTATCTTTAAAATAAAATTATATATTTTTGCATAAACCGATTATTCATTTTATTCTACACGAAAGATAATTTGTAAAAATGTTAAAAAAACCGATAAGCTTTCGACACATAGCTCGAAGAAAACATTGTTATACTAAACTTAAATAAAATTAATTTTCATTTATAAAAAAATAAATTCTAATTTATTATTTGTATAATATTCAGAAAATATTGGATGATGAGATAAAACTTGGCGTCACTTATTCATATCAAATCCATATGAAAAATATATATATTGTTTGATTGAATTACATTGTACAAATGGTAGATTAGGTTTTATTTTTTTTTAATAAAGATAATACCACAGAGGTTTGTACACCAGTTTTTTTCCGCACTATGTGTAGAAAACTCGCTTTTTATCATTTTTTTAAGAAGATAATTTTGTAATGACATCATGCATTTTGACTTCAGCATTATCCAGTGCTAAAGCTGTTCAGGGAGCTAACTAAAAGCACTATCATGATGTTGATAGCGTTTAACCTTCGAGCTAGCAACGCTAATTCTTCCGAGGTGGTGCATCGATAGCGTCAGTATTTGTTCCGCGAACAGCAGTAGCGTAGCGTTAAGCGTTTTCTAAGTATAAATGTTTTCAATCCTAACCAAATGGAAAAATATAACAGATCGCAGATATTATTAGCAGCAATAGCATTTACAGTGAGAATTAGTAAATTTTTTTAATGTCTGAAAACGATGGTGAGAAGAATTGGACACATAGAATTAGACATATAAGAAAAAAGTAGACAAGAAAGAAACGGAATTATAAATCCAAAAAAATATATCAAAAATACAAAAAAATTCTTCGAAAGGAATAATGTCATTAATTAACAAAGGATGAATTTAAATTTAATCATTTCAAAAAATTATTTACGAATGATAACGATTTCTCTTTTTGAAAAGAAAAAAGTTATACTTTGCATCATTTCTCTGCCAAAATAAAAATGCATATTGTGTTTAGAATATAGAAGTATTTGTAATGCTGTAATAATTAAAACACTTATTAACATTGGTAAAATTTTTATTAAAATAAGCTTTAAATTCTTTGTTAATACTATTCCTTTCATACAATTTTCGAATCTCTTGGTATGTATCTTCTTGGATTTACATTTCTATTTCTTTCTATATTTCTATCATATTTAATTCTTCTCATCATCACTTTCAGGTGAAGAATATATTAATTCTTGCACTGTAAGTACTATTACTACTAGTAATATTATTCTTATTTCTATTTGATTAGATAAAAATATCTATTTTCTCAATGATTATTATTAGTTTTCTACGGTGCCGATAATTAGAGCATCAATGTTTATGCGATTTCTGATGATGTGAGCGGATTTTGTTTTGAATTCGAATGAATCAGATGTGGTCAGCGCAGCTTCTCGAGAAATGTTGCTATTTCACTTCAACGAACATCCGATATAAGATTAATGTATTAAAAAAATGACAAATTCAGAAATGATTGTAAAAATCCATGATACTAGATAACAGAGAATTCGCAGAGTAAAGAATGAGTGAGATTACCAAGACTGCAGACATCTCAACTGAAAGCGAGTTTAGAACATGTAAAAATTTGGGTTTGAGAAAGCCGTTTGCAAGATGGGTGCCGTTTGCTCACAACTGATCAAAAACGAAATCGAGAAATCATTTCTAAGCGTTGTTTGGATTATTCATCTTCAGATTTGGCCGCCTGTGACTTTTTCCTGTTTCCAAACCTGGAAAAATGGCTGGAAAGAAATTTGAATGTTGAAATAATTGATGCTGTAAACAGCTATTTTGAGGAGAAAGACAAATCGTTATTAGAGAAGGCATAAAAAAACTTGAACATCATTGTACCAAGTGTATTAAGTTTAACCCTTTGGCAGAAAGACAGTTGCGATCTACACTGAGAACGACGAAATTTTGTGTCAGCGTGCATTTCTGAGAAAAAATATTGAAATAATCAAAACACTAAATTGCACTACATTAAACCAATATGTATAGTTGACCAATTAAACCAGATATAGTAAAATATTAAGCTTTATTATATAATATTTTAATTTATGTATTCATTATATAGTCATATTCTTATATTTCGAGCAGCGTGAATTGAGCGCCTATAGGCGCCTTGTGTTTTTCCAATTCGACCATCAAAGCATATGGTAATATCTATCTATAAAAAATTACCTTTTTTAAAAAAAGATCAAAAAAAAGCGCCAAGTACACGCTCTTTTCAAAATCAAAATAGAACAATAATTTTACCTTTTAAAAAAGCTGTTGTATATATACTTTCTACAAAAAAAATGATATTAGGAAATGGCGCCAAATGGAATTTAAAAAAGGGCTATAAATACAATATATTAAAAAAATAAATACATAAAGATATAAATTATTTAAAAAATTAAAATATTTAATCAAAAAATAAGAAATTTAATCAAAATAAAAAATATATTAAGAAATACAAAAAAACTTGACGCTGCTTACTTTATACTCTTCAGTTCTAAGTAGATTAATAAACTATCGCTGCATTTCTTAATTTAAAAAAACTCTTCAAAACTTCGCACAAGCGAAAATGTTACTGGGAAATTGAGGATGTGCAAAGTTAATACTGACGTATAAAGAAAATTTTTCTACACAGTGAAAAATATCTCGTTTCGATTTTAATTCAAGATAGAACGGTTTTTTTTTATTTTTATTGAAATTTTTTTTTAAAGATTTCATACTACACCATTTCATTTCATATTACATTTCATTAACCCAAAATTTTCTGACGGCCTTATTGTACATCTGTATTATAGAAGAATCGAAAAATGACCTGTTCAAATAAATTCTTGGTTTTTTTGACGGCCATTGACATCTTATCGAACAAGTTTAACTGAAAACTTCAACAGATTTCATATTACAAAGATGAAATTCTACAGAATTCTAGGAATATAAGTATACTCTTAATATAATAAGCTAATATATCAATTTTTATTTAATAGGATTTTAATTCGTAGTCTTATTAGATTAAAAAAAATTAAATATATAAATTTTTTTAATTAAAAAAATGTTGGTCTTTATGATATAACTTTCTGTTAAAATTGCGCTATAGAAACTGAAATCAATTCGCTGTATTTTTTATATAACTAACAAAATATATATACATATGTTTAATTTATGTATCTCTCATTTAGTCGGTACGATTTCAGTCTTTAGATCTTTGCAATCAATCTTTACGTTACTTTTTTAATAAGGCTTTGTTAATAATATAATTTTATTTCAGTTGTTACGCTGTAGAGCAGTGGTCGCAACGAAATGCCCTTTTCGAGCCGATTTCTGAAGCGACGCCTACTGTCCTCCCCACTACCGTTCAACGCTCGKYGSCCGAGYCGCCAAGCGCGCGTGTGACGCTATGCCTTAGGAGCGTCCCCATATCAGAAATATGACGAAATCGCCCTTCCGTTAAACTATTATTAAAACACTAAATTGTTTATATTATTAATGTTATATATGTTTTATAATGATATNAAGCTATTATCGAAACT
Source organism: Cephalotes varians (assembly GCA_037157785.1). Classification (NCBI taxonomy): domain Eukaryota; kingdom Metazoa; phylum Arthropoda; class Insecta; order Hymenoptera; family Formicidae; genus Cephalotes; species Cephalotes varians. Next base: position 2,215,980 of record JANQDE010000024.1, on the reverse strand, counting down.
AATTATTATACATTATTATAAAACTACACATACACGTAAAGTCACAACTATATTATTATAAAACATATGTAATACAAACAATTAATAATATAAACAATTTAGTGTTTTAATAATAGTTTGACGGAAGGGCGATTCCGTCATATTTCTGATATGGGGACGCTCTTGAAGCATAGCGTCACATGTGCGCTAGGCGGCTCGGCCGCCGAGCGTTGAACGGTAGTGGGGAGGACAGTAGGCGTCGCTTCAGAAATCGGCTCGAAAAGGGCATTTCGTTGCGACCACTGCTGTAGAGCAACAACAGTTTGTTAGTTTTTACATATGCCACAAACTACATTTGGTTAAAAAATATGACATAATTGATTGATTAATAAATATTAATTGATTAATTATATTACATGGTATACGTTTGATAAAAAAAATTTAATATTGATTAAATTAATTTTATACAAATATAAGTATAATAAATAATAAAAACAAATAAAAATATAAAAGGCAGAAAATACGTTCGCTTTTTATAAATTGTTTTTAATTAAAATTTGTTAAAATATTTATACTTGACTTATTCAGAAAAACAGAATAATATGATAATTATGCAGTTATTATTTCACTTTTTGAATAACAGGATTATTGTTTATAATAGAACTGCAATAGAAATTAAAATTCCATATGAAATCAGAAAAAGTGATCTTACACAAGATGTTAAAGTTTTCGGTATTTATAGTATATTTTGTTTCATTTTTATTAATATATAAAAAATTGTGATTTTGAGATTTGTCCAATAAAATAAAATGAAAATAACATAACAAATGACCGTATTTGTTACTTAAAATGACGTAAAAAATTTAAAATATTGAAAAATTGAATGAAAGATTCTAGCGTGTATAAGATCTTAACGCTTTTATAATTTGTAACAGGTTTATTATGAATTTATGATGAATATTACAAAATATCTATATATATTTTGTATAAGATATTAGAGTTAAAAAGGCAGTACAAAAAAACTGAAGAAACGCAATTTGTATCAACAGGTATGAACATGCTAAAATTCTATAACGATGGAAAATTTCGTAATGTGTATATTACACGATTATGATGAGATGAACCGTGTACCTGAGTTTGCATATTAATCATACACAAAACGAAAACTACGCAAAACAATGTGAAGTAACATATGTCTTTAATATAGCATCTTCATCATGATACAGAAACTTTTTTTGTCATTATTTATTTGAAGAAACGCCAATGCATCGATTTTGTTTAATGATTTAAAACGTTGAAAACTAAAAAAATTGTCTATTTGAAAAAAGTTTGTTTTTTATTTTCAAGTTTCTTTTTATTACGAAGTTGTATTGAAATTTGTTGCTATAGCGACATGAATTTTTTGTTCAACATCGGAGAAATCGTGAATATGTAAAATCGACATCATGAACAAATTGATTACAATAATATTTATAATAATATTCGTAATGTTATAACGATTTATGAATTTTTTATTTCAATATTTTTTATTTATTACGGGTTTTGTTGCAAATATCTCATCGATCTTCATCGTGGAATTCGCCGCGATCTTCACCGCAGGATTCACTTCATCGCGGTCTTTTCCGTAATCTTTGCCGTGGGCTTCATCGCGAGGGTTTTATCACAGACTTCCACGAGCATCGTCGTGAGTTTTATGTATTGTCTTTTTTAAAAAAATAGTGCATGAAGTACATTTTAGTAAGTTCAGATTAAAAGTTGAGAATGAGAATGTAGTCGTAAATGGTTGTAAGTATTGAATAACCACAGTCGATTATTATTATTCTCTTCACATTCGTTGTGTTTGATCAATTCTTACAACTACAGGCATTTACAATTACAATCATGCTTGTAAAATCAGCTTAATATTTCAAATAAAAAAGAACAGAAAATCCTAGAAATAATCGGCTAAATGTTGACTTAAAAAGTTGACTTTAAGTTAATTAAAAAAAAGTTGACTATTGACTGGTAAACAATTCTTTGTGCAGTGAGAGTTCTATAAAATTATAAAAATGATAAATGTTTAATTTCATCTGTTTTTTTTCAAATCTTTATTTTTACATGAAAATACATAGATTGAGTGTATTTTTATTGAAAATTAAATGGAGTGGATAAAATTAACATTTACTCCTTCGATTAATTTTGTGAATACGTAACAATCCAATAGAAAGAGACCAAAAAGCAACTTAATTTCTTTTTTCTTTAATTGGTCGCATCTCCGTACACAGAATTCAGTCGATAACAAAAAAAGGAACACAATGCACACAAGATAGAAATTTTTAAAAAATTATGGGATACCCGAACCGAAGCAAAAACATACATCCATCTCGGTTAGATCGTCTTATGCTACTAGCAGCTACTGTGACCTAACACTACATTGACTGACAGTACAAGGAATTACGTATTACGTATTACGCATTATTCTTAAAAGTCGATAAGTAGACAAAATTACATTCTTATTATATGATATATCGCCGATTCGACTTTACGAATAGCTATTATTTTGTAAAAATAAAAAATCTTACACACATAAAGTCTCAAAGAAAGTCGTCCGAAAAAATGAATTTGAACGCCTTTTTGAAGAAATCTCACAAATGTTCAAATAATGTCTTATAAAAGATGTCTCTAGGACTTTATTAAAAGTCGTCTCTTTACAACGTTTTTTAGTAACGTCTTAAAGACATCTCTCTTAAGACTCTTTCAAATGTCTTTTATGCGTGTCGTCTGGATATTAACTTTAACAGCAAATTAATTTAATGAAATGTTTTTGATAATAAACTTTTACATACTTTTTATTGTACATCTGCTTGAACATAAGCCACTTAAAAAAAAAAAAATACTTGCTACTGGTCAACTGAATAGAAACTGGTTCGTGGAATCTACGTATTCGCATACTTTATATGAATTACATAGACAAAAATTTATCGACATGATATCCATTGTATCCATGTAACATTGTGATTTAATTATCAAATTGAAATAAATTTTTCTCTATATTTCTACACGAATTTTACGTGGACACTTTCATATACATTTTAACATACATATGATCCACGTGGAGTTATTCTTAACTAAAGGTGTCAATCGCTAAAAGTGCGCGGCTTCGCTACTAAGTAAACGCAGTCCTCGTAAAAAAATCACAAAGTAGAATAAAAGGTACAGCAACATAAGACTTTTCTATATTTCAATAAAATGATTTCTTGAAGATCGATTTTTAAAATTAGATTCTGCGATGAAATATATTTTGAAAGTATAACTTTGTTTAATTCTGTATGAAAATTAATTCAGGCAAATTATAGTTATATATTTATGCTTGCTTAACTCTTATAAGGCTTATTTTCCATTAAGAAGACACATTCAACATTTATTTTAAATCATTAGAAAAACATTGCTTTTTTGAAAAAAATAGTAATATTTTTATTCTAATCCAATAAATAAACTCTAAAAAAATTAAGTGTGAAGCACAATATCTGATAAATAACTCTTTTGTCTTTTCTTACAATTGTTTATCCTTTTCAGGAAATCTCGCATCACATTTTCGCATAATTGTAGCTTCATTTTGCGAATAACACTTCTGATATTGTGAATCGTTTGCAAAGCATTGACGTAGACCTTTATATATTCCTACATATCCCCAAAGAAAATAATCTAAAGAATATGCTTCATTACGATCAAAAGCAGTACGAACTTAACAAACGATTTCCGCGAAATTTTCATAATGTTTTTATAATTTTTTTATTTTCATTAATCGTAAAAAACCTTTTTTTAGTTGTCAGCTGTTAATGAATAATAGTTTTATCTCTAGGTTATAAACGACGCGAAATTAAAAATGAAATCTTCTAGTGGAAAATCCTGTACATATTATATGAGAAACTTCTCAGGAAAATCAATTACAAATATCGATTAAACTTCTATATGAATTCTAGTTCCATTATTCTGAAGTGCGATTTCTGTGATAAACTCATTGCACAGATAGAAAGAGCGTATCTGTGTAAATGGAGGAGGAAAATCACGAGCATGCTCCAAATTGCATCTCTGCTGTTCATGTGGATTCACTTGGATAATTCATCTGAAACATCAATTTCACATATCTATTTTCATCAGATATATCTTAAGACAAAAATGATAAAACTTTTAAATATGATAAAATGTCAAAAGTAAATAGATTTTCGGTCGAAAGAAATTTGTTATTAAATAGATTTTGTTGGAATGGTAACATTTTGATCATTAACAAAAATTAATAACTGAAATCGTATTACACAATTGCTTAGTTTTGAATTAATATTTTTGTAACAAACTAGTAAGTACATATTTTCTTTTTTCTCAATTGTTTTTTTAAATCTTTTGCAAGCAATTTAAAAGAGCTTAAAAACCAGTTACTTTTAAACCATTTTTAGATCAATTTTAGAGATTAAGATTGATATCTCATAGTTTTTTGTGCATTTCCATTAAAAAAACCATATAGTTTGTTTTTTGTGAGCTAAATTGTAGTATACACTCGTCGTACTGAAAATAAAATAGATATCCATTTGAAGTTTGACGTAAACGAAAAAGAAAAGTTTTAATGCAGTCCAGTGCAGTGACAAAAGCATGCCTACAGTAGTAATTAATAATTACAATAACTTTTAATGGAAATATAAATCGTTTTGAAACTAAACATATATATTCATATGCTTAAAATCTATCTTCTAAATTTTATTAACTCTCTGTAGCCCGATATGATTTTATAGATCAAGAGATCATTGTATTAAGTTTGGTACCATCGTAACAAGTATGGGAAGTGGATATCTTCTTATTTCATGTAAATTTTCATCCATATTTCAATAAAATGATTTTTTTAAGACAAGTTTTTAAAATTACTATAGCTTTATTATAACGTTCATAAAAAAATATGTTTATGTTTGATCGCGGTTACTTGAAGGTAAAATAGGTTTTTCAAAATGCTAACAATTTTGACCGTTTTTACTGAAAATTGAATGTTGCTGCAATCAATAATCAATACTTACACAAAGCTTTTTCGTTTCTAATTTTTTGTGCAGGATATTATACACCCATTTACTGAGATGCCTATAATCTCAGTCATGCATCTTCATTCGGCAATCTTCCATGACGATACAATGGATTTTTTAAATCATTTCTGGCGTAGTAACTTCAACTGGACATCCGGAGCACGCTTCATCTTTGATGTCCGGTCTCTTTCGAATTCATTAATTCCGGCTGTATCTGAAACAGAAAGAAAAATATAAACAACATTATTTTTCTGTGTGTGTTCTGTTTGATCTTTTTGTACTCTGACATATTTATCTATTTTATTAAAATTTCTGAAGCCAACAATGAAGACAAATTTAATTAAGAAAACTGTGATTTCAGAAATGTTACATATGCAAAGAATTACAAAAAATTTATGCGCGCACAAAACGCACACAAAACGTATTCTCACGGACGTACGTACGCACACCACTAATATGCACAAATACTTTCAATCCCGACAGGATTAAATACTTACTAAGAAACGATGGGATGAATTCGTCTTCTTGAGGGACAGCGGCGGAAATAACTTAAAATTAAATAACCCAATCTGAAAAGTAAAGATTAATAAATAATATCAAATAAATAGAAAGGTTTTTAGACCGTCAACGAGTTCATCGAATCAAATGAGAATTTGCCTGGTCAAAGCTGGATCTTGAGTGCCCAATTGTATTATTGTATGTAATGTTTATTTCTATTTATCGTAAGAAAATTATACAGAATAGAATAAAAGGCGCAGCATTATGAGATTTTTTATTCGTCTTTTAAAATGAAATAATATCTTGAATGCAAGCCTCCAAGATAGAAGTAAATAAAATGTTGATTGTTGAACTTGAGAAATGTATATAAATTCACATAAGAAACGTTTGCACGAAGATCTAGCTTTGACCGTTTAGCGCACTTTTAATTATTTGTTGTGTTTTCACATATCGGTGTAGATTTTATTTGTTGTTTTATATAAAATGCATTTTGATAGTACAATTGACTAAAACTTACCCAAAACAAATGATGATTCCGAATATAAATGCAAATATTAAAAAAAAAATATCAAAAAAATTGTGTTTTGTTCTTGGGAGATTCTCCCATATTTTTGTGCAGTTCGTGCATTTTCTAAATTGCGGCACGGCCGCAGTTATAAAATAAAAATGAAGTAAAAAAATGAAACAACAAAAAAATAACAAAGAAATTTTAAATATGCACATTCTTCACATACAACTTCTTTCACTTCGTCGTCGTCACGAGCCGGAGAACACGACTACACGCGTCGGATCGCCTCATGCGACTGTAGTTCGCTACCTTACATATACGCACTAAAATCTCATTACATCGAACCTTCGATTATGCGTATGACGCTGATTCAGGAGCGTCCTCATATCACAAATATGCTGATCATATGTTTTGCTGAATTGTCATTAAAACATCGATTTTTACTTAATAATTTTTAATTTTATCAATATTATAGTTGAATATAAAGATTTAAAAATTACGATTTTTGAATTTTCTGTTTCTTCTCAATTCTCATTTATTTTCATATATGTTATGACAGAACTTTCTGCCATATATTTGATCATTTTCTACATTATTTAAATTAAATAAAGTTATTAGGAAAATTATTTTATGTATTTTATTATGCATAAACAATAATATTTTTCAAATGATGTGGAAAGATATTGTCAAAACTTTAATATTATTATCACAATTATATCGTGATGTGGAATATATGTAATATATAAATAATAGAAAATTTAGTATGTAGTTATTTATAAAAATAAAAATTATTTAACAAGAAAGATATTTCAATGACGATTTCATAGAAGATCCCAATATATTTTTTATAAGAACGCTCTTGAGACAGAATGCCACATGCGCAACGGCTGGAATGGGGAGGGAAGATGTAGGCGTCTCAGAATCGATCCAAAATGCGTATAAATGTCGTATAAATGTAGGGTTGCTCTAACAACACGAAGTGAAATGGATTAATAAGTATAAGAACATAACAGTATAATAACATAATTTAATAAGCAAAAAAGTCTTTCTAAATAAAAAATCTTGATGTTTAATAATATTTTCGTGAAAATTTTACAATTTCCAGTTTATGCAAACTGCGTACCAATTATTTATCAGGCTTGAAAAACAGTCCTAAATTATAGCTGGAATAGGTAATATCACCAATTAAATTGACAAACCATTTAATTATACTGATGCTAATGAGAATCTTATAATAGAACTCTATAAAAATTCGCAGTTGCATAAACTGAAAATTATATCTTTCACGTAAAATTATAATAAATTTGAATTTTTTACCCTAAATTTAGACACCAAGATTCGCTTTAAACGACAAATGTTTTTTTCGCTTTTTAAATTGTTATAATACTTTAAGTTATTCAATTGTAACTTAATGCTAATGCTTTAAAAGATATAATATGATAAGATATGATTTTAACGTTCTAATTTTGTAATCGTTTTAATTTTATTAAACTACGTAATATATGAATTCATTGAATGATTCGTAATCGAAGTATCGAAAGCAACTATTTTGAAATAGATCTATATCTAACAATATATCTAACAGTATATATAACAGTATATATAACAGTAACAAATTCAAATAGCAGGAATGACTATTTACGAAGTGCAAAATTTCATATAATATATCTTTTAAATAGCACCTTTATACTTTCACGTATTTTACTAATAAGAATCAAAATATCTATTTGATTCTTAGTTTGATTCATTTGACTCAATACACTTACTCGCGAAAGTCATAATCGCATACTATATGGCCAAAATCGCTTTATGGCATATTTAATCTCAATTTTTTCAAAATCCCGATGTGATAAGCCAATTTGGCCGCCGTATTCGGATTTAGCATAACAAAATTTATAGGAAGTGACCAGTCACACTTCGGAGAGAAGAAAAAATTTGTGTTTTGTCGAACTGTGTAATTAATTCAAATGATATACTCTCTAAATAGAAAATCAATGTATTATTCACTGATTTCCAGTGCTATACTTATAACTGTGATTATTAGTGAGTATTCACTGTTTCTCAGCGATCTTGATTAAGAGGGGAGTACTTTCACTAATCAGAATCAGTGTATTATCACTGAAAGACAGTGCATATTTCACTGATTGATATAGTTATAAGTATAGCACTGAAATCAGTAAAATTTCAATGATTTTGATTTAGAAAGTATGTATATCACTCAATACACGAAGTATATATTGCTCAATAATCCTCGAATAAAAAAAAGGAGTAAAAAATATATTCCTTTCACTTTTAAGCAAAAAAGATAATATTACTAGAGGTACTTTTAAATATCATAGATACTGAGATACCGTTTATTCGATTTTTTACATCTTTATTATAAATTTTTTTCATTAAATTTTTTTTTTTCATTATCTGGAAAATTCACTGACAGAGATTGAAGATATAGCTTCTCGATGTATGTAGCGACGTCATTCAATGTTATCGCATATACATTAAGAATTCATTATAATATTTAATATTATTATTTAATATTATTAATATTATTATACATTAACCATTATTTTATCTTACAATATTTTTTTATGATTTGGTTAAAATTCCATAAAAAAACGTCTCGTTTCTTTTTGTAGATTCTTAATCCTTTTAATCTGAAACATTGACTTCTTTTTCTTGGTACTGAAATTATACATTCTATCAAAGTTACATCAATAGATTTTCAATCTTTGAACTTTCTCATGTTTTTAATCGTGATTGAGAAATGTAATGAAGAAGAGTCTGAGGCGGATGGTCACAGTTTTTGTTTAATGTTTTTTGTAATATTTGTAATATTTTTGTAATATTTTGTAATATTTTTAAAAATTTTAATATTTTCATAAAATGTTTATAACATTTTATAAAAAATGACTGTAATATTTTCAAACGTTAAAATACAACTACATCCCTTAGATATAAAAAAAATATATATTATTCTTAAACATATCATTGTACAAATAAGTCATTTAAATAAAACTGAAAATGTGACAATTAACCTCGTAGTTAAGGTTGATTGTCACACGTCCCAGAGTTGGTAGTGACATTCAGGACTTTGTGCCATTAACCATTTAATGTACGATAATTCATATTAAATTCTAATGCGGATAGATAAATTATGTATTTTCACTGCTCTAACGGTTTCTAAAATAATATTAAGCGAATTTTACCTCTAACTATTACCTCTTCCTATCTTAGTTTTGTACAATACCATTACAATTTAACTTCACATAACTTCTGAACGATATGTAATGCTTTTGACGCAAACTATTTTACATCATAAATTAATATTACGTCAGCAATCTACAGTATAAAAAAAAATTTTTTGTCATAGACTGATTGAATATTAAGCATTTCGACAACCAATCCCGTATAACAATCTGTCCCACTTTTCCTTATTTTGCAATTTCCGTTTAAATTGAAGGGGAAGCTCATAAAAAATGCTCGGAAATTTACGTGTCATTTACCACTGAGAATTTTGCGTCGATGTTTTGATTTATCAATACAATGATCGAAATAGTTCAAGTTAATATAAAGCTTCCTAAACCTAAAAGAAAACCTAAATTTTCAAACAATTCGACATACTTAGTTCGCATTTTTAAAAATTTTTATTTAAATTTATCCTACACAAAACGAAAACAATATTCCGTCTTATCAATAATTAAGTCCTAATGAAATCTGTACTTTAGTGAGACTCCGAATTTTTGAATGCAATCTACCGAACGCCACACGTATAAAAAATTTATTTTGCAATCTTTATACATAATTAAAGCCATCAAAAGAAGATCTATGTAATAAGATTTGACACATCATGCATTGAGAAACGTTGTACAAACTGAGGAAGCAGCTCACTGTGCGAACGCGTCCGTGTCAGCCAAAAAGTTTCGCTGCATGTGCTTTATAAAGATTCTGCCGATGCTCGGCAAACGCCGTTGACATCATTAGCGTTCGATTTCGCATTGTTATACATATCGTTTCAATGAAACAATTGCAAAAGAAGGATATATTGTGCTCTTTAATTCTAGATAAATTAATTAAACTATCGCTGCATTTCTTAATTTTAAAAAATCTTCGAAATCTTCGTACAAGCGAAAATGTTATTGGGAGATTGAGGATGTGCAAAGTTAATATAAAGAAATATAGTATAATATAAAGTATAATATAATATAATATAATATAATATAAAGAAATAATATAAAGAAAAGTATAAAGAAAATACTTTCTGCACAGTGAAAAATATTTCGTTTGGATTTTGATTCGAGATTAGTTTTTTTTTTAAATTTATATGAAGTTTTTTATAAAAGATTTCATATTACACCATTTCATTTCATATTACATTTCATTAACGCAAAATTTCCTGACGGCTCTACGTACATCTCTATTATAGAAGGGTCGAAAAATGACCTATTTAAATAAATTCGTTTTTTGAGGGCATTGACATTTTATCGAACAAGTTTAACTGAAAACTTCAACAAATTTCGTACACTCGCGCACTGAGTTGTTTACTATGGCAATAACTACCCTTGCTATGCACGAGCGCGACATCGTGCGCTTAGAGACGCGGAGCGGGTGTACGTCGAGCGCTTGCATTGGGCGGTGGGCCGGGCGGATATGCCCTCATTCAGCGATTTTCAAAAATTAATATCTCGTTATCTGTTGAGTCAATTGCAAAATAGTAGAGAACTTTTCTACTTAGTTTAATGTCCTCTCCCTGCACACAAGAGGTGAAGTGGCCGGTGCCTGACATCTTGTATACATACCTTGCTGAGTAGTATTAGATAAGCATTAAATAATTTAATAGTTTGTTCGTAATATTGAATATTCGATATATTTTTAAAATAATACAAAAATCGTGATAAAAGAAATATTATTTGAATCGACAATATTGCTTGGTCGTTTAAAGCAGAGCTGGGATTTAATTGTACATCTTAAACTGATTTTTTTAAATAATGTTAAAAAGACTTAGGGTGCGGCTATACTATGCGTGTATTCGCGATTCGTGATTCGCGATTCGTAGCAATTCATGAAAATTCTTTCCAATAGAATGGAATCCGAATGACGAATGACAAATGTAAACTATACGAATTTTCTCTCCACACTATTCGCGAATTACATACGAATCACGAATTACGCATCACAAATCGCGAATACACGCATAGTGTAGCCGTACCCTTAGAAATATTTTTCCTGCAAGTAACATTTTTTTATTGTTCACTGAAAAAATGTATAAGCAGAGGCTAAACAAATGTCATGTAGACAAACATATTCCATAAATTACTTGATAGAAATAACTGTAATTTCATGTTTATTGGCGCTGTATTTGCGAGCTCTTTAAGAATTCCTTACGTGATAAACTGCTTGAAAATGGTAATTTTCTAGCATTGTATCATAGATATTATCATCGCAGCATGTAGTATAAATATCGGACGAAATTGTTTGCGAATATCGTAGGAAAAGGACCACTTAGTGAGAAATGATTGGTCGAAAAGACGGCGAATTAATGTCTAAATTACCGCCAATATCGTTTGATGTCGAAAATTTGGTTGATTACAAACGTTGTATGTCATTTAAATTAGACGATCATAAGACATTTATTTAGCTGTCCGACTCGTTTGTTATATTTGGTTTGTAGTACGTATGATTAAGATTTATTATGATGTTTTGCTCGCAATCTATGCTATCTGCGATAGTATAAAACAAGGAGGATTACAATTATTATTCAATAAATATAACAATTATTATAATAAAACGTTACTGCTATTTAAAATGATTTGAGACTTAACATCATATATCAACGGATTGTACATAGAAATTATCTCACATGATTATGTGGAGATTCGATAATACCAGTATTCCAAACAGCAATTAGCATGTAATTACATGAATGCCGATTCGCTGATTCGATACAAGTGCCGATGATTGATTTCTCTTCAAACGCCATATGTTTCTCCCTCATTTTGTGCCCTTTCTTCCTTGTTTTGTGCTATTCATTCCTCTTACAAATTAGAAGAAAAAAAGGGGGAGGGTCGATAAGGCCGGTTTTCGACCCAAATTAGATTTGRGTAAAAAAATTTGATAAAAAATTCCTGTAGTATCTACTGATGAACTAAGTCGATTCCATCCTATACGGACCATCCCCGACTCCTCCTGGCTTCCCCAAACCATCCCTCAAAATAATGAAAATACCATCACTTGGTAAGAGCATTTTCAAGATRTATGTGTATTTCTATGGTTTTTTGGTCGCTGAAACCGAATATTTATGTGTATTTCTATGTTTTTGGGGTCGCTGAAACCGAATATGACCATCAGAAATCATTCAAATTGCTTATTTTCCCGCTAGCACCCCCTTAACAACCCCTGGAAGGGGTCGAATTTTCAATTTTCGTATAAAATCAAGATGTGTATTCCTATATTTTTGGGGTCGCTGAAACCGAATATGACCATCAAAAAATAATGTCCATCTATTCAATTATTGGACAACTCCGTTGCCCACCGTCACCACGTGGAGGYGCMCTGGTTGCAACCACACGTCAAACAGCTTATTGATTTAAAATYATGAACCCCTAAAACCTAGTAATCAATTTTTATAGATTTTTAAAGTAAAACTTTTATAGCCACGTGTGCAGCACTTTGGAATAGAGGGTAAAGCCGTTACAACGAAAATGTGTCGGTCGGTCCGTTGCCATTATATAGTTGTAGTTCGATGTAATATTAATGTTTTATGTCTAATTGTATAAAAAACGTTATTTGCGGTGTAGATAAACGCTGATGACGATGTCCAGGTAGTACGCTCCAGAAACTTGTAGATTTTTTGAGTTTGGTTTCGACCCCTTCCAGAGGGTGRTAAGGGGGTGCTGGCGGGAAAATGAGGAATTGAAGTTATTTTTGATGGACATACTTAGTTTCAGCGACCCCAAAAACATAGAAATACACATACATCTTGAAAATGCTCTTACCAAGTGATGGTATTTTCATTATTTTGAGGGGTGGTTTGGGGAAGCCAGGAGGGATCGGGGATGGTCCGTATAGGGTGGAATCGACTTAGTTCATCAGTAGATACTACAGGAATTTTTTATCAAATTTTTTCACCCAAATCTAATTTGGGTCGAAAACCGGCCTTATCGACCCTCCCCCTTTACATTAATTATTTAATGAAAAACATAAGAGGGGAATATGAAAAACATAAGAGGAGAATATATTTGGTAAAATTTAGGAACTTGGTTTAAAATGTGATGCATAAAGGATAATGTGTTTAAACATTATAGCAATCAAATATAGCAGCGTTTATATTATACGATTTTTTAGCAATATCCTTGCCCTCTCTGCGGACGCCTATGAATACGTCCAAATGTAAATGAGATTTTATCTTGCGCTATATTCTTGGGAGCAAAACGCAACAGTGTTACACACGAAGAATAAATTTACATTCACGAACGGCAGCAGCTTTCAGCGAGTTTGCTAGATAAAGGCGGTTCATTATGTGCCGCATTTATTACCCAATGGCGATTCTCGCGATTGCCTTTAATTCTATAGTCAAGATCAAACCTTGCCGTGATCTCGCGTAATCGCATTATCGGCTTCCAAGGACTTGTACGTAAAGTATCTTACTCTTGCGGCCAACCGTCGCACATGCATTCTTGTAAAGCGCATTAAGCGTTACAATGTTTGCCATTTGGTGCAAAACTCAGGTCAGGGATGCAGAAATGATGCGTTCATGGATGACACACAATGTATGCAACCAATTTGCGAAATACAGAGTTACGTTCGAGGACATCGTCCATAATCGTATTTTTCAATTTTGTTTCGCATGTACATAATAAAACACTTCTGTGAAACGAAGAAAGCAAGATGTCTATAAATCACACACGAAAAACATACACACACACACACACATACAGGCAAACAGAGAGAGAGGGGAGGAAGAGAGGGAAAGAGAAAGGGAGGGGGAGGGGGAGGAGGAGATGGGGGAGAGGAAAAGAGAGAGGGAGGAAAAAGGGGAAAAGAGAGAAAGAAAGAGAGAGCTTGTGTTTCTTTTATTAACATCAATAATTATTCTATATAAATATGATAGAAAGTTATTTCTACCAAGACAATTGAAAGATATAGAAATTTGATTCATAATAAATTGTTGTTTAACTATATAAAAAAAGAGTAAAAAAAAATATTACATTATATATTACAAACTTAATTAATATAACAGTTACGACACAATCTTTTATATAGTATATAAAGAATGTAGAATAATTTAACATTACTCTTATTAATAATTGTTAATCCGTATATTATCGAAACAGTATAGTGCAAAAAAAATTATATGGTATTAAATTAACTGCTATCGAACTCAAAATTCTGGCGATAAAATGTATATACAACCAATTTCATACACCACACAATGTCGATAATCTTCTTAAATAAACAAACGATTAACATGTTTTCATAAAACAGATTTATGTGACCATAAAACAAAACTTGCCACAAGCAGTAGAAACCCCGCGAATCTGTCTAGACACACACAAAACTTTTACACTTCATATATCTATCATTATGTGCAATATGCTCATTGCACTGTATGCGTGTATGTACATGCTTGAGCTCAAAGTTAATCTGGATTAACCGGTCTTCATGAGGGAAAAGAGAAGTGAAAGGGGCGAGACGGAACAAAAATCGAGATCAAAGAAATATGCCCTCTGGAAAGAAGAGATCTTTCTCGGTTGCAACAGACTCTAGTACAATTCTCGCAATGGTAGATGCATCAGAATCATTGTATTGTCGAGCAATGGAGAATTAGCTTTCTTATTCTTTCATATTCCTAGTTTGGTTTTATTATTATTAATTATCAATAATCAATTAATCTTAGAAGGGCTAATAAGAGCAATGCCGTAGTTAACAGAGTGTAATCAATTAATGTAATTTATTATCTATATTTATCTATATTATCTATATTTTCGGCTTTCCTTTAAGCCATCTTCAGTGTATGAAAATACATTCTCGTCAACGTTCGACGTCAAATGGAAAGAATGAAAAGATTGTGATGCTACATATGTCGGACAAACGAAAAGAGAATTCAACAAGGATATCAGAACATAGAAGAGACATTAATAAGAAAACTGGCAAGCACGTTCTGTAATAACGGAATACAGAATAAACAACACTCACGAATTTAATTGGGACAATCCAAAGATACTCGATAAAGAAAAAATATTACAGAAGATTGATATCGGAAGTGATAAACATCAAATCACAAAAAAATGTGTTGAATATGCAATTTGACACCGAATTTTTACAACAGACATATAACCCTTCTAAGATTTATTGTCAAAATTTTAATTTTTCATGTATCATTGTGATTAATACATCTAAAAAGTTTTTGGATTTTATTCATAATATTATTTTAAATTTTAAACAGGATATGTAAAATACGCAATAATAGAACATTAGCAAAATAAATAATAATATACAAAGATCAATAGCCAATCAAGATTGATATACGAATAACACAATTTTATAAGCAAAGAAGTCCAAAGTGAATTTGTAAAGTATGAATTTTAAGTTGGAAATTATAAAAATTCACAGCATTATTAAGCATTAAGATAACCGTTTTAATCAAACATGACGTCTTTATTTATCAGTGAAATGTTTAATTGTAAAATTGCTTAAAAAAATATAAATGAAAAAAAATTTATTGTCTCATTGTCAAATCGATCAATATTAAATTTGTTTTGGATGAGTAAAAAATTATTCACACATTTATGAATTTTGCCAAAAATAACAAAGAAAAAGAATGAAATTGCCAGTTTGGCCCAGTTATGGCTCAGCTAAAAGATATCGATTAAAAAATACAGGTATATTAATTGATGATACGATCACAAGATAGAGCACCGAGAATATCTCTTATAAGATTTCCTCAAGTTTATGTTAATAACAGACTTAATTTCATGCAAAATTGTAAAATAAAATTTAAGATTTTAATGATCAGCGAGTAAACATCTGCATTAATTTGCTTGAGTTTCTTTGGGAGAAGATTATTCAATAGTTTCAATACTATTGGAAGCATTTATCTAATTAGTTTTTAATGATGAGTATAAAGAAAAGTGTGCGCGTTCGCGCGATAACACAATCTATACAATAATATTCTGAAAAAAACCAATATTTATTGTTTCGAAATGTTTCAACATTTTATTCATGACGTATTTATAAATAATTACAAAGTTTTCTTACAAGTTATATGTTTAACGAAACAGAATATTATCGGTCATGTAGGGATTACTAACCGGTCATTAATATAATTACTTTTCTCGTTTTGCGCAATTTCTCAGTCAGTCACTAAATCCTTAGTCATATACACAACGTGTTATATAAATACACTCAGTAAGAGATATCGTCACTCTAATTCCGTCACTCAATGAAAGCCTTAAGGAGGAATTTTAATTACTGGCGAACGATGCACATTAGAATGAATTTATAAAATAAGTTTATAAAATATTTATAAAATAAATCTATATCTATAAAATCTATAAAATAGTGTTGTTCTATCAGAGATAATTTACAGAGTAGAACAAAGCATATTCCTTGCATAATTCCATACGCAATCGTAATCTTAAATAATATGCTATCCATGCAAAAAATACATCGAAATGTAGATAAATGCGTATTGCTGCTTCTTGATTAATTAATTTTGTTTAACTAATATATGTTAAAATTTCATTTAAGATTTCACTGTATATTTCAAAAGTCAACTTTGCTCTATCTGCAATAATAAATATTTATTGTCGCTGCATATAAACTAGCATAAATAATAAATAAAAATAAATGCAATCATGATGACAGACACATACACGCACGTACGCACGCACGCACGCACGCACGCACGCACGCACGCACGCACACACACACACACACACACACACACACACACATACAAAATATAAATAACGCTATAAATATCTATAAGTAACACTATAATACAGCATAAAATTACCCAAGTAAAGAATTAAATTAAAAACTATAATTAATTAATTTTTATTTTTTAAATTTAATTGTTAATGCCAAAATTAGAAATTATTATAATAATTTAAGCTTATAGATTTATTGACAGAAATAATAAATATGTATAACAATATGATAATAATTTAAAAATAGAAAAAACTTTAAATTAAAATATATTGTCTAAACTTAATTATAATGATTGTATTATATGAAGTAATTTGCATCGCAATTTTTAAGAAATTCATTTGCGTATGCAGGAGAATAAAAGCATCGGTTTCTTTGTTCTGTCATTGAAAACAAATAAGTATCTACCATTCTGTCTGTCGTGATTAAATCGTCTATTGCTTTTGTTTCAAATTCATAAATGGTACTTCCGCCCACGTTCTGCATGGAATTATGGATCAATTTGGTCGATTGACGCACGAGTGACCGATTATAATTTCATATCGAACGCTCATCATGAATAATAAATACAGATTGTTTCTATCCTTGGTACTCCTCAGCCAAACTTCTTATTGTGAGTGCTCGCTCACATTCCACAGATTTCTTATGTCCTCAAAAGATATTATATATAAACATAAATGAGCGTTGCAATTATACAAGTAAAGGATGTATAAATCAAATGCGCAATTTAAAATGAATTCAAAGATATTGATGTCAAACATCAATAATATTATTATTAAAATATTAATAACAAATATTATCTTAATTTCTTCTTAAATCATTTTAGCATCAAGGACTTTGGCATTATACTGGAGTAACTCAGTTCTAAAATCCTCGACGTCGAGCGGCTGGATCGCGAGAGCGAGAGCGAGGAGTGCCACAATTGGACGATCAAGGCGATCATACGGGGCGATGTCCTGCGGGATCTCGATGTGATCTACAAATTATTACGCAATCTCAGAGCATCCCGGCTACAAAGAGGAGTCCGAAGAGAATAACGAAGGTAATGAGGAGGAAGAGGAAGATAGACTTTAATATGATGCTGTTTTACTAGATAGATAGATAGATAGTATACCTATTTCTGATTATTATTAATTAGGTCGCGTAAACGAAAATAAGAATAAGGATATCTTATGGTATCTCTATTACATCCGAGGATTTTTTGAAAATTGGTTCAATTCGAACTTTCTGTGATTTTTTCTGAGAGTCTGTATCATTTCCTAGAATTTTCCTAGGATCTCTGTGATCCTTCAAGGATTTCCAGTGAGCTTGGGTTTTCTTAACGTTTTCTAGGAATTTTCTAAGATTAATGCAGTCTCGTGCCAAATATATGAAAATTTTTCAGAATTAACTATCTAAAGTTTGATGAACTTAAAGACTTTTTATATCATTTCTAAGATTTCTCAGGATACTGCTAGAATTTTTTAAGATTTCGGAATTCTCTCCTTAAGATTCCATAGGATTTTTTTAAGGAGATTTCCGATATTATTATTCTGTTAAACTCTTAGGATTCTCTGTAAGATTCTGCGTACATTTAGAATTTACAATATTAATTTTCATTAATATTGTATTTGTTAATACATATTAATTTACAAATTTTCAGAAGTCTTAAAAGATTTTCCAAGTCTGAAGATATCCAAAATACCTTTTTTTTTATTTATTTTTTTGATTCATCATTTTTTGGAAAAAATGTTTGGCTCTAAGATTTTCAAAAAAAAATTTTTATTTTTATTGTTTTAGATTCTTACGCTTTTTGAATTATGGGAAATTTAATTTTTTTGTATTGTAGTTTGTTTGAAACCTAGTATTTTTAAATTAAATTATAAATTGGCACCTTAGATTTAAATGTCACGCACACACACACATAAGATATATTAGATTCTAAACATTATAATTTTAGGTGCCTTAGATTCTAGATATCTTAAATCGAACAGATTTCAGATCCAAACATAATCCTAGATTGTTCTAAGTTCCTTAAATCCTAAAATCTAAATTTTTAGAACCTGAGACTCGATATGAATTCTATTTTTCTTTTCTTTAATCCTAATATATTTCTGATTCTTTAAGGTCGTAAGTTAAATCCTTTCTAGAATTACTATTTTGGAGGAATCTGAGTATGAAAAGAAGTATTAGAATACTATCGAGAGTTTCGAGATAACAAAAAGAAGGAAACTTTAACTAAATTATTTTATAGAAAGATAAATAGATTATTTAAAAAATTCAGTGTGTCACTGTTATGTAGTTTTATTTTTATACAATTTTGTGAATATTAATTTTTAAATTGAGGAAATTTATATAAATATTTCCAAGTTTTTACAAAACATTGCGCCAAACTTTTTTATTCGTCACTATAATGACATTGCATATTGATCTTACAAGCTATCCAAAGATCGACAACTTTTTCGAAATTCATGAAATCCTCGGATCAAAGGAATCCTGAGATTAACGAAAAAACAAAAAACGCGCGAATTACGTCCGCGATGTGGAAAGGAATCTAATTTGAAAGACAACAGAAGATAGATTGACGAGGGTAGATCGCAATTTCTTCCGAATGTATTTCTTAACAAGAAAAAAAGAAAAGAAGAAAAGAAAACAAAGCAAGGGAAAAGGAATCATTTAATATGATATAATATACAACTTTATTAAAAACCTACTTCTAGATGGTTGATAAAATATGTACTTATTAAAATTAGCATGTATACTTGTAGGAAACATTTTTGGGATTACGGACGTCGATTCCATAATCGTCCACGACACTGTCCTAAAGAGAAAACAAAAGTAAGAGAGAAAGAGAGAGAGAGAGAAAAAGAGAGAGAATGAGAGAAAGATAATGAGAAATAGATAGAGGGAGAAGAAAGAAAATGAACTGAAAGGAGCATGAATATGTTCAATGCGCAACATTTCTCGATAAGACTGGGCTAAACTTAATGAGATAAAACTCTTTTTTTGTTCACAATGAGTCATTGGCTAATCCTTTATTGCAGGTTTTAAGTGCAGTTTTTATAAGATTTATAAGATTTGCCAATCTTGATTAAAATTTATTTTTAATTTTAATTTAAGTATCAGTTTAATATTCTAGGATATTTTATAAATTTTTTGTAGCATTCATAACATTCATAAAAAATGTACAAGTGTTTTGCAATAAAGGATTAATTTATATTTTTAATAGCCATGGTCGAGAATGAAAATTCCGCGAAGGTGCAAAATCGATCGTCGACGTTGGAAATGCTCGATGATAATCGAACGGCGGATGAATAACACGTGATAACACGTGTATGTAATCTATAAATAGAAGGCTCATTTTCAATATTAAACAGACTAATAATACAGACTAATTGTATCGCGTGGCTGCCTTTAATTCATCGAAGACCGTGGATGACTCACAAACCGCGAGAAAATTGATGTCAAAGCTGATGATAAAACGATGCGATAACAATGAGGGTGGAGTATGAAGTTGTTTGTTTCTCGCCAACGTAAATTCTTTTTGTAGATTTGTGACATGTTCTTGTAGCCTAAGATCCTTGGATCTTCGGATTTTCTGAGTTTTAATCACTCGGTACTAGGTTCCTCGAATCTAATTTTTTTATGTAATCTAGGTAAAATTTAACTAATTTTTTTTAATAATATAAGTTAGTTTATCTTAGAATTTAAATTTTTTAATTCTTTCCTTGGATGTTCTAAATTAATGAAATTTTTGAACATTAAAATATTTTTGRCTTGCTTAATGAGTTATTAATTTCTTTCTTGGCCTTAATTATTTAATCTTAATTTCTAATTCTTTTAATTAGTTATTAATTCTTCTATAGTGGAATCGAGCACTTAATTTGTTTTAGCTTATCGTAGTTACAATTCTTGGACTGGATCCGCGAATGAAAGTCATTCATTCGAAGCGGAGTGCACAGGCAGCATCGCTCAAAGCTCTCTACTTCTCCTTTAGAATATAAAATATGTGATTGTACATAATTTCTTCTTATATCATAATCGATAATTTTAGAAAGATATTGCAAATATTAAATTTCAATAAGAGAATATTTATATATCTTATTAATTAATTTTTTTTTATTTAAATGTTATGACGAAAATAATGTCAAAGAATTGTTACGTCCAGACCCCAGGGTTTTAATTTCTTTATTTTGGGAAAGAAGGAACTTAAGATAGGAAGGGTATGGAAGGACGTTTCACAGATGTCTCTCTCGCAGGGTATGGAAGGACGTTTCAGATGTCTCTCTCGCAGGTCAACGCGCTAAGACGTGAGCCGCGAGTCGAACACACTTGTCTCAAGTCCCAGATGTGGGTCAGCGTACCATATGGTCGCTGTGACACCGTCTGGGACAGTGCGTCCGTCGGTCCTTTAAATTTTAGGTCAAGGAACTGAATCCATATGACCAGGGAACGGACCACGTGCGATCTTTTTGAAAGAAATAGGACAGTACGAGGGTATTTAAATTGAATAGAATATTATTCAATTATAAGGAAAGGATTTAATCTCACAAATTAAACATTAAGTACAATAACGTAAAAAATATTCATATTATATCTAAAATTACAATCGATTTAGAATAAGTAAAATTTTGTTTCTACAGCTTATTGTGTCGGTTTGTATGTGTGTATATATAGTTGTATGGTTATCACAGTATAGAGGAAGTACGGAGAGGGAATAAGGTGTTGTTAATCTATTTCTCGGATAATGGCCGTAGAGGGAGGGAAAAGATTGTTAAAAAAACTGACAGGAACTTCACGAGGGAAGGGGGAAGTGGAGAGGAATAATAGAGTCTGGGTCCTGAACCGTTATGGTTGTCCTATCTCGGACAGGTCAAAATCGGCTGGCCCGATGGAGTATGAGTCAGGAGGAAGAGGAGTGGTACGTTGGGGAAATTGAAGGATTAAGGCATCTAAGGGTTCATAAGGATCGTAATGGTAATAGTGTTTTGAAGGAGAGATGGGAACTTCATCAATAAACTCCACGCTTGATGTCGTGGAATTCGCGGGAGAGGATGGGCGAGGAGGCTCCTCGGGAGAGAAGATGGGAGAGTAAGAGGGAGGAGAGAAGGAACGAATCAAAGGAGGAKGAAAGTCTGGGAATATTCTGGATGTTATTGCGAAATGAGGGGAATCGAGTTGCTCAAGAGGGGGTGTAGGGGAACGCGGAGGTGACGGAAAGTGATTTGGGGGAGGTAATTGAGGAGAAGGTGGGGAAGGAGGACATAGCATGCTTACGTCTAAATTGTAGTTTTCATTATTACTATTGTTTTCATTATTACTATTAATATCATTGGTAGTATCATTAATATTCCGCGGCGTTAGCCCACGAAGATATTTGGCGTAGGCCTGGTCTAATAGCTCACGCGCRAGCCTACGTCCCCGACGCCGGAAACGTTYCGCTGCCTGTCGGCTGTAGGTGGGCAATGGTCGGTCGTTCACTACGAATAAGTGCGCGAATTTAAATATTTGCTTTCTTAGAGAAAGGAAAAGGGATGGATTATAATTATAGGTTTACTAGGTAGTATCAAAGGGAGAAGGTAGGATGGATGRGAAAAAGRATAAGAGGTACCATAGTGRTTAATCCTTTGAAATTGGAAATAAGTTTAAGTTCATTGGATATTATCCATGAACTTTGAGGGAGGTAAGAACAAAGAACAAGTTCATCTGCGAAGCTAGTRAACTCAAAGGAAAGATCGAGGTTCGCCAAATTGGCGTCGCCGTTAGTTATTCATTATACTACGGTCGTGGAACATATATTAAAATAAATTTTCGCTTCGCCGWGCGTCGTACTAATAGAGCGTCTTCAACTATAGCGATCGAATAGAATTTATCTTTTAAACGGATCTTTTGGATCTCCGGACCTTTAAATTGCGCTAGGCGATCATTCTGACTTGATTTCAGGTTCCAAAATCAAATCTTCGAGATTCGTCGAGCTTAATCGTTTGATTGCACTTCGATCGATTCGTAGAATCGCGCGTGTCGCACTCCTCCTCGTTCGTGGATTCGTGCGACATTAACAGAATGATAGTTCCGCCAATTTCCCCTGTACGTTCGCGAGAAATCGATTTCTCTGGTGTGTTTGCTGAACCTGTTCGGTCGCCGTATCCAATCATCGAGGAGATCGCTCCGAATATCGTCCGTCTGGAATCATTTTCCTCATTTTTAATTCTCTTTCGGTTGCCGCAATGCCGTGATTGGAACAACTCCTTCATCAGAAGTCGTTCTTCGGCCAGTCGAAATCTGAAGGGCTTCCTCCAGAAGTTTTGGACTCGTCTACCGCGGCACTTTCGTTACTTTTTGGTTAGCTTGGTTAGGGGTTTAGCTATTCTGGAGAAGTCTTCTATAAACTTTCTATAGTATCCTGCTAAGCCTATAAATGCTTGTATATCTTTGATCTTCTTGGGGGTCGGAAAATTTTTTACCGCTTCTAATTTGGAAGGATCCGGTGAGATACCGTTCTCCGTAATGATATATCCTAGGTAAATTACTTCTTTCCTTAGGAACTCACATTTATCGGGTTGCAGTTTCAGGTTACTGTCCCGTAATCTATGTAGCACAGTGATAAGTCGTTTATTATGTTCTTCTAGACTGGGGCCGTAAATGACGATATCATCTAAATAGACTAAACATTTAAGTCCTTGTATGCCTGTTAATACGGAATTCATTAAGCGCTGAAATGTTGCTGGTGCATTTTTTAGCCCGAATGGCATCCTGTTAAACTCATAATATCCATACGGTGTAGAGAAAGCTGTTTTGCTTTTATCWCRTTCTGCCATYGRTATTTGATGRTATCCGGATGCRAGGTCTAMGGTAGTGAAGTATTTCGCATTTCCTAATTGGTCCAGAATATCTGTGATGGTGGGTATTGGAAAAGAATCTCCAATCGTGAGATCGTTTAATTTTCGGAAATCTATCACTACTCTTAATTTTGGCTTGCCTGATGCATCCGTCTTCTTAGGCACTACTAGTAATGGCGCGTTCCATTGATGCTAAGTCTAATTATTTCTTGTTTCAACATTTCTTTAATTTAGCGATTTACCTGTACTTTATGCTTCTCGTGTAAGCGGTAAGGTCTAACATTTACGCTAGAAAAATTAGTTTTTGTGCTTATTTCGTGCTCTACTTTTGTAGTATGCGTTAAGGGATCTCCCTCCAAGTGGAAGATGTGCATCGCTGAATTCGGTGCATATATTTGGATGGGAACTTCATCAATAAACTCCACGCTTGATGTCGTGGAATTCGTGGGAGAGGATGGACGAGGAGGCTCCTCGGGAGAGAAGATGGGAGAGTAAGAGGGAGGAGAGAAGGAACGAATCAAAGGAGGA
>JANQDE010000024.1:2155814-2168027 GCA_037157785.1 Cephalotes varians | reverse complement strand
TCCCCCCTCCCTCTCTCTCTCCACACGCGCGCGCGCACGCACATACACACATACACACACAGTTTTTTAAATATACTTACAATAGAAGTATATTAAAATTGCAAAGTTTCACAGAGCATATCCCCAACACGTATCGATATATCACTTATAATCATGTAATACATTCGCTAGCGTAAATTCCGAATGATTTAGACTATGTTATACTGTTACACGTAATCTATACGCGCACATATGTAAGTATATGTGCGCGTATAGATGTATTTTTAAAATATCGTTTAAAACTCTCTTTTTCTCTCCTTTTTCAACTTTCATCCATCTTATAAAAAAAATAGATGTTTATTTAATTGCTCTTTAAACAATATATAAAAACAGATAATAAAATTTTTCTAGTAATAGAATAAGAAAATAAATTCTTTGACATTATTTTTGTCATAACATTTAAATAAAAAAAAATTAATTAATAAGATCTATAAATATTCTCTTATTGAAATTTAATATTTGCAATATCTTTCTAAAATTATCGATTATGGTACAAAAAGAAATTATGTACAATCACACATTTTATATTCTAAAGGAGAAGTAGAGAGCTTTGAGCGATGCTGCCTGTGCACTCCGCTTCGAATGAATTGAAATGAATGACTTTCATTCGCGGATCCAGTCCAAGAATCGTAGCTGCGATGAGCTAAAACAAATTAAGTAGTCGATTCCACTATAGAAGAATTAATAACCAATTGAAAGAATTAGAAATTAAGATTAAATAATTAAGGCCAAGAAAGAAATTAATAACTAATTAAGCAAAAGAAAACGAGAGGACCGAGTTTTCTTATTCTATTTTTACAAGTTATTTTTCCCAATATTTGTATTATAATCGTATACTTAACTTCTACTTGGGAGTCGGTGTCGCCCGGTTATTGCGTTTCCRTTTTTTGGTAACGCATATTACTAATCCTATAATTATTAAGATTATCGTTATTATGGTTGTGCTCCCTAGGATATACAAAATATTTATTTTGAAATATATTTTCTTTATTTTGTTCTAATTCTTTGGTTCAAACTGTCACTAAGTTCGACTAGTTTTATCAGATTGTCTATTACTTGTTTTAGACTGAGCCTTTTTGATGGCTTTAGATTATTTTCGTTTTTTGATTCTTTTATTAAAGAAATATTAAATGTAGGGAGGTGAGCCATAATAACTTTCGGATGTAGTTGGCTAGTCGTTTTAAGTGTTCGGGCGTCGTTAGTTTACAATTTGGTTCTAACGTAATTTTACCCGTATTTTTTATTATAACTTTATTTTCTTTTTGGTTTTTACAATTGTTATCTCTTGTTCTCCGGGTGTAAAATACAACCAGGAGGGTTGTTCTGACAGAATTATCCAGAACGTGGTGTTAGTAATTATATGTCTTTTTTTGCAATTTTGAGTTTGACTCGACGTTTTTGCGTATATTTGTATTTCGCACGGTGATATGTCAGCCAGTTATGGTCGCACGTATATCGTATAGAGTCCTGGGTGCATTCTTTTAGATGTCATGTTCATTTAACAAGAGATAACAACGGTTTTCCTTATCTATCGCTATGAGATTATATGTAGTTTTTATTAGTGTAAATACATTCGCACTGTCGTGTATGGGTACAGGCGTTATTTTAATTATGTCGTACACAGGATATGCTACAATAGGAAATCTTAATATTATATATATGCTAGGATAATTGTAATGCGCGCCTGTAACAATATATTTTTGTATTATTCGCCAATTTGTTGTTTGAACTCTAAAGGGGAAATGTAATCCGCTTGTTAGTAAAGTGGTCGCTTCTTTTAATTCGGTTATTATGATTTCTATAGGTAATAAATGAGTTAATATAGCGCCATTTTTCGTGTGGGTCATAAARTCTATAATGTCGTTAACGTCGTTTGTCAAGTCAGTCAGAATTGTATTTAGTATCAATAAACGCTCGTCGACATCTTCTCGTACTGTTTTTGCTAATTGTTGTTGCATTCTATTCGTGACGTTTAATAGTAGGTTTTCGTTATAGACTATTGTCTTTTCTAGATTTTCTGTGTCCTATTGTGGCATTTAAAATTTTTATTTGATTCTGAGTAACATGTTGAAGAGTTAGCTGTTTATTTTGTAACAGTCTTAGTTGTTCGTTTATCAACGTTGCGTCTTCGGCATCCATAGTACCGAACAGTGTCTTGCTTATGGAACTTATTACATTTATCAAGCCTCGTTTTAGCTTAGGTGTGTGATATAAAGTGTTTAAGCGTTCAATTAATAATTTTAGTTTCGCGATATCTTTTCCGGCTATCTGCATTACGTTTTGACAGGCCGGCTGTATGTCTTCATGGGTGTTTTCACATAGGTTTTGTGTTCGTTCGTAATCTTCCAGTTGTAAGAATCTTGCATCTATTGCTCGAACATCTATTTCTATCACTAGTTTCCACGTCGCTTCTACCTGTTGACCGATGTTCTCGAAGTATATTCCCGGCTCGTCATGAAATATTGTTATCATGAACGGAATTGCGTCTTCCCGTTTCGCATTCGGTAGATACACAGGAGAAAGCTCCTGCAAGAGATATTATATTATCACCTTATATCGTCTCACCTTCTTTCTATCTTTCCTCGCAGCCTCCTGGTGTATTAGGCTAGATGCAAATTTCTTTAGTTCGCTGCAGTGCAAAGATGCGGTGCAAATATTGTGGCACAGTGTTTTTTGCGACCCAGTGCCCCGCTTGTGGGTGGGGGTTGGGTGTGCCAACCCGATCCATAGAGACGTCCCTCGGTTGGGGATGAAGTAAACCTGGAAGAGGTCCTAATGGATCTTGAGCAGAGGGGTCGTTTGGTCATCACCATTTTCCGCGACGATGGGAGGGTGGTGCGCTTACTCCCTCTTCGTGCGTAGATGAAGTAATCGTAAGTGATTTTATATATAGTTTTTATTTATTTTATTTTCTTATAATTCTTATTTTACAATTAGATTTAACGCTACCAGCAGGCTATGCTTGCTTTTATCTATCTTAATGTTCGACGAACGGTTTTAATCGGTTCGCGTGTACGCATGTAGTTTTTCGCTTAATCTGAATTTTATAAATGACATCGGATATTTTTTCTACGACGCGGTAGGGTCCTGTCCATTGCGCATCTAGTTTTTTGGAGCATCCATGTCGTAACCGTAAGACTGTAGAAGTAACTGTTCCGTCCTGTAAGAGAACTTTGTCGCCTATCTTGAAAGTTTTGAAGTTGATATTCTTGTCAGCGTACGTTTTAGCTCTTATTTTGACTTCATGCAAGTGACCTTTCGCTAGTTGTTGCGTGGCTCTCAGTTTTTGTTTTAACTCCTCCGCGTAGTCGTCGTACGAATAAGTAGGCTTCGGTGATAGTGACAGGGCCATAGGTAACATAGCTTGGTGCCCATAGATCAATTCAAATGGAGTGTAGGCTGTTGCAGTGTGCGGCGTAGTGTTATATGTGAACATTGCATACGGGATCCATTCATCCCAATCTGTTTGTTCATCATTTATGTAATGTCGTAAATACTCAATCAAAGTTCTGTGCGACCTCTCCAACGCTCCATTGCTTTGGAGATGATACGCGGTTGTTTGGACCTTAGTGATTTTCAGTAATTTACATACATTTTAAATACTTCGCTTAAAAAATTGGTCCCTTGATCGGTCAGAACTGCTTCTGGAATGTCGTGTTCGCATATGATTTTTGTTACAAATTCTTTAGCCACCGTTGTTGCCTCTTGATTAGGTATCGGTAAGGCTTTACTAAATTTTGTAAAATCATCCTTTTTTTTATTGATCTCTCTGGGGAAATGCAGTTACGTATCCCCGCCCTAACCATTTCAGGGCGGGATATGTGGGACCCTCGCCCTATTTAACGGGCCCTACCCACTAAAACCCCAGCGGGTGTCCTATCTCATGCGTTATCGGAGGTGGACCGGGCTCTGAACTTCTGTATTGCTACCGGTCCTCCTCCCGTTATAAGATCATCCTGGAAAGTCAATAGATATTTGTTTCCGGATGTCGTAATGTTAAGGGGTCCGACAATATCTAATGCGCATTTTTCAAACGGTTTGCTTGACGTTTCAGTTAGTATTAGCGGCATTTTAGTTTTTCTACTTAATTTGTTTTTTTGACAAAATTCGCATTTTGTTATATATTCTTCTACGTCTTTCGTTATACCGATCCAGTTATGTGTTAATCGTATACGTTTAACGTTCGCGCTACTCCTTGGTGTCCTCCGAGAGGAGCGTCGTGATATTCGCGCAATATCTGTCGTTTTTCCTCTTCGCTATATTTGCGTTCCTTTTCCTCTTCGATGATGTGTAAAGTCTTCGAGTCGTTGATGATCGGATTTCTGCTTAGGGCGTCGGCGTTCGTGTTACCTTTACCGGCACGGTGAATTATCTCGTAGTCATACTCTTCTAACTTGAATCGCCATCTTATCAATCTCGATCCGGGATCGTTTACACTAAAGAGCCATATTAGCGGCTTGTGATCCGTTATTATTAGAAATTTTGTTCCGTACACATAGGGTCAGAAATGTTTAACTGCCCATACTATGGCTAATAATTCTTTTTCTGTTGTATTATAGTTTTGCTTCGCTTTATTTAATACTCTGCTTGCGTAAGCGATAGGTCGGTCTTGGATTACCGACTCTTGCGACAGTACCGCACCAATGGCGTAATCCGATGCGTCTGTCGCGATAATAAATTGTCGCGCGAAATCGGGATAATGCAGTACAGGTGCGGTGGTCAGTTTTTCCTTTAATATATCGAACACTTTTTGTTGCTCCGTGGTCCACTCAAATTTTGTATTTTTATCGAATCTTAAATGCCCGTACCATACCGGATCGTTAAATCATTCAATCCTCGATGTAGATTCTTCGAATGAATATCCAAAGCTATACAATCAAAGTCCTATAGCGGCTAGTTCATTGAGCTGTTCGAGTGAGAGTCGGTCGAGCTCCTCGGATGATAATCTAACAAATCATTCGCCAGTTCATCAGCTAGATGCTGATTCATCAGACCATTTCGAGTATTTTCGAACGTTTGAAGACGCCAGCCTAACGGATGTACGTGATCTGAGCTTCTCGAGCGTCAACTATCGAAGAGAGAATTGTCAAGCGAGTAACTATGAAATTTGAAGATCTCAATATGAATCTTTTGAATCAACGATTTACTGGACGACATCTCCAGGCATCAATCACTGGTACGTGACGCACGTAGCCCGAGTGCTCAGGAAGATGTGCTCAATCAATCATTGATAACACTGATGACAAAAAATCTGGAGAAAACCGAGAGCGATATAATTGTACCGCCACCGTTATCCAGTGCGACACATATACGACTTTTCTCAAGTCTTAGAAGGAACTAAGATCTACAGCACGCTAGATTTAGTACGAGCTTACCATCAAATTCCAATAGCGGAAGGAGACATTGACAAGACTGCGATTACCACACCCTTCGGCATGTTCGAGTATCCTTACATGTCGTTTGGGTTGCGAAATGCCGCACAAACTTTCCAGCGGTTTATCGACGAAGTCATACGCGGCCTAGATTTCTGCTACGCATACATTGATGATATTCTGGTCGCATYAAAATCCGAAGAGGAACACCTCTAACACCTTCGTATGCTTTTCAACCGCCTTCAAGAGTACGGAGTAGTGATCAACTGTGCTGCTCTCGCGACGAGTTGACGGCGGATGTAGTCGCGCCGTGGAGAGCGACGGTCCAGGTGAAATGGCAAGGAGCACGTTCGAGCGTGCGTCGAACATCGCTGTCGCGCTGCCGCCGTCGAGCCAGCACGGGATTCAGTAATCGCTCGCGCGAAATGGGAAAGCGGGATCGCGATCTGGGTAGACGCGCGAATGCGACGTGCGAGCGATCTGCAAAGCTGACAGCTCGCCGCCAGTGAGAAAGAAAAAGAGAGAGAGACAATCAYGGACAAACTGTCTGAAGCGCACCGCTGGCAATCAACAGGACAATATCAATCTCTTGAGCAATCTCGAGCCCAACGTGTCCATGAGCGGATCTTCGCAGGAGGGTCTCGGACCGCCGCCGATTCCCTACAACCAAGCAGCTTATTATCCTTAAGGAGAGAATTCCGAAATCTTAAAAAATTCTAGGAGTATCCTGAGAAGTCTTAGAAAACTTGATATAAAAATCTTTAAATTCATCAAATCTTAGGTAGTTAATTCTGAGAAACTTTCATATATTTGGCAYGAGACTGCATTAATCTTAGAAAATTCCTAGAAAACGTTRAGAAAATCCAAGCTCACTGGGAATCCTTGAAGGATGACAGAGATCCTAGGAAAATTTTAGGAAATACTACAGACTCTCAGAAAAAATCACAGGAAGTTCGAATTGAACCAATTTTCAAAAAATCCTCGGATGTAATGGAGATATCATATGATATCCTTATTCTTATTTTCGTTTACAACGTGACCTAATTTAATTAATAATAATCAGAAATAGTTATACTATCTATCTATCTAGCTAGTAAAACAGCATCATATTAAAGTCTATCTTCCTCTTCCTCCTCATTATCTTCGTTATTTTCTTCAGCCTCCTCTTTGTAGCCGGGATGCTCTGAGATTGCGTAATAATTCCCGTTGTAAATCACACCGAGATCCCGCAGGACATCGTCCCGTATGATCGCCTTGATTGTTCAATTGTGGCACTCCTCGCTCTCACTCTCGCGATCCAGCCGCTCGACGTCGAGGATTTTAGAGCTGAGTCGCTCCAGTATAATGCCAATCTTTGATACTAAGATGATGCTTCTGGTCGACCGTCAGTTKATCGATCAGTAGCAAAAATTTCTCCTCGGTCACGATTTCGTCYTCCATTATTGTGTTYTCCGTTTCGAACTCGGAGCTGTCATGCTCTCGATGATGAAGATGATGATTATGATGTAAATGGAAGCCCGCGGCACCGGCTAGACGCGAGCTTGACACGAATGATTCGTATATACTCATATCGTGTATACATAAAACCTCCAATGTTTCCGGTTAATTTATTGAAAATCAATCATACTACATTTTGTTAAAAAATGGATTGCGGTTTTTTCCCAGAATTGTAATATTTTCATCACTGTTTTAATCTCTTATCTTTTGTTACCTGGGCAGGCAATAAGAACAGGTCACTCTATTCAACAGTAGATAGTAACGGACATTTTGATCTCATCCTATGTGACAGAGAGTGTGAGAAAGATTTACTTACTTATGTATTACTATTGCTGAGGATGGCTCGAAGTAGAGCCGAAACGTTCAAATAAAATAAAGAAAGCTACATTACATCGTTCTTCAAGTATTTACTTCACGCTATTATCCATACTCTTTGCCGCATCAGAATTTTACTTCTATCTTACAATCCTACCTTAATTACTTTGCTCTCTTGTTTGCGCCCGGAAGTCCATCCCACGGGCTCCCCATCACCACCCACCCCCGCCGTTCATTATAAGTTAAAGCAAGTGCAAAATGACACCCAGGGACACCCACACGATGCCATCGAACGCAGCAATATGCTTCCCGCCACTTTCTCTGCAGTAATCTTTATTTTTCATATCTTTGATGCTGCAAAAAACCTACCTTTCTAGTTATAGCCCTTCTTTCTTTCCTATTCTTGCTAATTTACACATCCTACTGTCGCTATCTATGCCTCGTATCTTCATAGTATCCTCAAATCCTTCCGCCTTCTTTCTCTCGCTGTATTCCCCTCTTTCCTGCAATCTGCCTACGCTTATCTTGCTATTCCGCTTTACTACATACTTTTTACATATTATCTTCTAATTCTATCTTTTATTTTTATTATATTACACGCTTTCATTCCGCACTCGCAATCGCGTACCTTTCACAATCGCGCCATCTAACCAAGTCTACACACACACACATATATATATATATATAGAGTAAGTTCCCTAAATATGGACCACTACATCGTTATCGTTGAATAAAACTCAACTTTTTAAAGATAATGAATGTGTTTTATTCTTAGTAACTATGTAATCATATTCAGATATAATAATCTTTTATCAAATATCAAAAAAGAAACAAATTTTCTAACAAATTTACTAATTATTTGAAAGTATGTAAAAAGGAACTTTGGAAAAAAGGGTTTCTAAATTTTTTTAATATGGACCCTGGGCGTCTAATATGGACCATTATATATATATATATATATACACACATACATATATTATATATAATACACCGAACTGTGTAGAGAAATCACTTTATATATATAAGTCGTCACGCTTATGGCCGACTCGAGGAACACTCGAAAGAGAATTTTGAGAATGACTAAAAAAAAATAAAAACAAAAATAGCAGATACTCAGTACAGAAGAAGCATCGAAGCTCGTTATTCTGTTGGCATTAAGATTTTCCATGTGTCTTCTCATCTCGTACTTCGTTCGCGATCATCTTATCTTTGAGCGTGATGCACTTGGATCGTAAAATTGTCGGAATCTAGGAATTCAAATTTCCTTCGATTCAAAATCCTACGTAGAGGATCTTTTCGAACGTAGATCTTTTTATGATTTCACGGATCTTAAATTGCTATAAGATCTTATATTTCATGGATCTGGCATTCCTAGATCGTAGAATCTCCATTTTCTTAGACGCATCACATCATAAATCGCTTCTTTGATCTTCAAGTTAAATCTTGATACTATGGTTTTCAAGGGTCATGTGAATGTAAAATAATTAGAATAATGTGAAAAGGGAGAGAGCAAAAAAGGGGGAAATAGAACAATTTAGATCTATCAAAAAAATCATTTTTTTCATTGTAAAAGAACGTATGCTTTTGCAATTGAAAGTTTCCGCTCCCGAAAACTATACGTTAAAAAAAAACCCTTTACAGGTTTTTGGTCTTGTAGTACCATTTTAAATAATATTAAATAATAATAATGATAAAACAGCAACAAATAATACTAATATTAATATTTACAATAATAAATAATAAAATAATAAAATAATAAAAGGAATAAAGGAATTGTTATAAATTGAAACTGTTGTTTCTAGTACATGCAAATATCACACACATTCACGCACGCACGCATGCACGCACGCAATAAATTAACCGGAAAACAGAGACACTGGAGGTTCTATGTGTACAAGACAACAGAGTATATACGAATCATTCGTGTCAAGCTCGCATCTAGCCGGTGCCGCGAGCTCCCATTTACATCATAATCATCATCTTCATCATCGAGAGCATGACAGCTCCGAGTTCGAAACGGAGAACACAATAATGGAGGACGAAATCGTGACCGAGGAGAAATTTTTGCTACTGATCGATAAACTGACGGTCGACCAGAAGCATCATCTTAGTATCAAAGATTGGCATTATACTGGAGCGACTCAGCTCTAAAATCCTCGACGTCGAGCGGCTGGATCGCGAGAGTGAGAGCGAGGAGTGCCACAATTGRACRATCAAGGCGATCATACGGGACGATGTCCTGCGGGATCTCGGTGTGATTTACAACGGGAATTATTACGCAATCTCAGAGCATCCCGGCTACAAAGAGGAGGCTGAAGAAAATAACGAAGATAATGAGGAGGAAGAGGAAGATAGACTTTAATATGATGCTGTTTTACTAGCTAGATAGATAGATAGTATAACTATTTCTGATTATTATTAATTAAATTAGGTCACGTTGTAAACGAAAATAAGAATAAGGATATCATATGATATCTCCATTACATCCGAGGATTTTTTGAAAATTGGTTCAATTCGAACTTCCTGTGATTTTTTCTGAGAGTCTGTAGTATTTCCTAAAATTTTCCTAGGATCTCTGTCATCCTTCAAGGATTCCCAGTGAGCTTGGATTTTCTTAACGTTTTCTAGGAATTTTCTAAGATTAATGCAGTCTCATGCCAAATATATGAAAGTTTCTCAGAATTAACTACCTAAGATTTGATGAATTTAAAGATTTTTATATCAAGTTTTCTAAGACTTCTCAGGATACTCCTAGAATTTTTTAAGATTTCGGAATTCTCTCCTTAAGGATAATAAGCTGCTTGGTTGTAGGGAATCGGCGGCGGTCCGAGACCCTCCTGCGAAGATCCGCTCATGGACACGTTGGGCTCGAGATTGCTCAAGAGATTGATATTGTCCTGTTGATTGCCAGCGGTGCGCTTCAGACAGTTTGTCCRTGATTGTCTCTCTCTCTTTTTCTTTCTCACTGGCGGCGAGCTGTCAGCTTTGCAGATCGCTCGCACGTCGCATTCGCGCGTCTACCCAGATCGCGATCCCGCTTTCCCATTTCGCGCGAGCGATTACTGAATCCCGTGCTGGCTCGACGGCGGCAGCGCGACAGCGATGTTCGACGCACGCTCGAACGTGCTCCTTGCCATTTCACCTGGACCGTCGCTCTCCACGGCGCGACTACATCCGCCGTCAACTCGTCGCGAGAGCAGCACAGTTGATCACTACTCCGTACTCTTGAAGGCGGTTGAAAAGCATACGAAGGTGTTAGAGGTGTTCCTCTTCGGATTTTAATGCGACCAGAATATCATCAATGTATGCGTAGCAGAAATCTAGGCCGCGTATGACTTCGTCGATAAACCGCTGGAAAGTTTGTGCGGCATTTCGCAACCCAAACGACATGTAAGGATATTCGAACATGCCGAAGGGTGTGGTAATCGCAGTCGTGTCAATGTCTTCTTCCGCTATTGGAATTTGGTGGTAAGCTCGTATTAAATCTAGCGTGCTGTAGATCTTAGTTCCTTCTAAGACTTGAGAAAAGTCATATATGTGTCGCACTGGATAACGGTGGAGGTACAATTATATCGCTCTCGGTTTTCTCCAGATTTTTTGTCATCAGTGTTATCAATGATTCATTGAGCATATCTTCCTGAGCACTCGGGCTACGTGCCTCACGTACCGGTGATTGATGCCTGGAGATGTCGTCCAGCAAATCGTTGATTCAAAAGATTCATATTGAGATCTTCAAATTTCATAGTTGCTCGCTTGACAATTCTCTCTTCGATAGTTGAGGCTCGAGAAGCTCAGATCACGTACATCCGTTAGGTTGGCGTCTTCAAACGTTCGAAAATACTCGAAATGGTCTGATGAATCAGCATCTAGCTGATGAACTGGCGAATGATTTGTTAGATTATCATCCGAGGAGCTCGACCGACTCTCACTCGAACAGCTCAATGAACTAGCCGCTATAGGACTTTGATTGTATAGCTTTGGATATTCATTCGAAGAATCTACATCGAGGATTGAATGATTTAACGATCCGGTATGGTACGGGCATTTAAGATTCGATAAAAATACAAAATTTGAGTGGACCACGGAGCAACAAAAAGTGTTCGATATATTAAAGGAAAAACTGACCACCGCACCTGTACTGCATTATCCCGATTTCGCGCGACAATTTATTATCGCGACAGACGCATCGGATTACGCCATTGGTGCGGTACTGTCGCAAGAGTCGGTAATCCAAGACCGACCTATCGCTTACGCAAGCAGAGTATTAAATAAAGCGAAGCAAAACTATAATACAACAGAAAAAGAATTATTAGCCATAGTATGGGCAGTTAAACATTTCTGACCCTATGTGTACGGAACAAAATTTCTAATAATAACGGATCACAAGCCGCTAATATGGCTCTTTAGTGTAAACGATCCCGGATCGAGATTGATAAGATGGCGATTCAAGTTAGAAGAGTATGACTACGAGATAATTCACCGTGCCGGTAAAGGTAACACGAACGCCGACGCCCTAAGCAGAAATCCGATCATCAACGACTCGAAGACTTTACACATCATCGAAGAGGAAAAGGAACGCAAATATAGCGAAGAGGAAAAACGACAGATATTGCGCGAATATCACGACGCTCCYCTCGGAGGACACCAAGGAGTAGCGCGAACGTTAAACGTATACGATTAACACATAACTGGAYCGGTATAACGAAAGACGTAGAAGAATATATAACAAAATGCGAATTTTGTCAAAAAAACAAATTAAGTAGAAAAACTAAAATGCCGCTAATACTAACGGAAACGTCAAGCAAACCGTTTGAAAAATGCGCATTAGATATTGTCGAACCCCTTAACATTACGACATCCGGAAACAAATATCTATTGACTTTCCAGGATGATCTTACAACGGGAGGCGAACCGGTAGCAATACAGAAGTTCAGAGCCCGGTCCACCTCCGGTAACGCCTGAGATAGGACACCCGCTGGGGTTTTAGTGG
>JANQDE010000024.1:2104207-2147915 GCA_037157785.1 Cephalotes varians | reverse complement strand
TTTTTATTTAAAATAATGAAATTTAATAAATGATTTTAATTCGGAGAATTGAGAATACGACACGCGCGGTGTAATCCGCTGAATAGGAAGGAACGAAAGAAATCAGATATCTCTTTAACACGCTTATTTTTCATGTAACACATCGTACATCGTACAATATTATCTAAGGCATACGCTATTAATTCACATTATATTGTACTTATCACTGCATCTTGAAGCAGCAGCACATTAATATTTTTAAACCTCTATTTATTTCAGTTGCATTCGAGTCTAAGTGATTGAGCCATGTGTTTAACCAACAAAATTAATGAGAGATCGCTTCCGCCGCCGGAGAAATATTTTTATCCCCCGCCTCCTCCTGTGGAGGAGGAGGATAGGAATAATGATTTTGTTCCGGCCGATTTACAGCCAGTGGAAAACGGACCGTTCATCTTGCCCTTACCACTCCTCGGGCACGGAGGACCGACTCAGGGTCCTACAGGGCCTGGGACGGCCCTAGGAGGTCCTGTTTTTTTGGAAGCATTAGGACGTTCTCGCACGTTCTAGAGGTATGTGATTTCTGTTTTGTATTGCTTCGCTTACGTTAACTACGCGCTAAAACTTTTTATCTATCTATTTATTTATTTATTTATTTTAATTGTACATATATATATATATATATATATATATATATATATATATATATATATATTGTAGCACGCGGAGGGCCCGTCTGCGCCGTGGGCCCTGCGCATGCTTATGGGATGCTAGCGGTGGAAGAAAAGGGGGGAACAACATGGCGACGGATTGAAAAATAAAGAAGTGAACTAAAAAGTCTGAGTTATTTGTGATATTGCAGCGTCCTACAAATTCAGAAGTGGGATACGAGGAGAGAAGCTGGCGGTTCGTTTCAGCTGTGTGCGGACGACTGGAGACTTCTACTCGAGGAAACCAAGTGCTGCTGTGTGCGCTAACGAAGCATAGGCTGTGGCCTGGAAAGAGAGGTTATCGTTTCGGCTGTGTGCGGGCGATTGAAGACCTCTAGAACACAAGAAGACGAGGTGCTGCTGTGTGCGCATCAACGGTTGACCGTGAATGATCTGGAAGCCCGGAAGAAGGATATAGTACGTTTCAGCTGTGTGTGGGCGACTGAAAACTTCTGGTTCGAGAAATCCGTGGTTCGAGATCACTCGGCACGATATTCGACGGAAATACGTCGTTAACGACCTGTGTAACGGGTAAGAAGAAAGAAACGCGATAGGAAAGCGTAACGGTTACGAACGAGACAAGGACAGAAACTGCACGAGTGCAGCCCAGTGCTTGTAGTGCAAATAGAGGCTATACGACATACGAGATGGATCCGTATACGCTGAGTGCGGCACAGCTAAAAGACATTTTACGGCAACATCAGCCACTACGGGACGGAAGGCCGAATTGATTGCAAGAATGCAACAAGCGGATCCCTCTGGAGAATGGATGGAGGAAGCGGCTCGGAGACAGCTTACTGAGGATCGCGAGGAAAGTGGTAGCCAAGAGGAAGTGACAACACACGACGAAAGAGCTGCTACACCGGGAAGTGAGAGGTTAACCCGACGTGAGGCAGAATTGGCAGCCAAAGAACGCGAGCTTATGCAAAAAGAAATTGAGTTACTACGCCGTGAAAATGACTTACTGCGTACGACTACCAGGAACAGCACATCGACGATTTCGCGTACAACTATGAGCATCAAAAATATCAGTGACCTTCTCAGCGAGTATCACAGGACAGGTGATGATTTTGAGAGGTGGAGGGCTCAAGTCAACTTACTGCGGGATACGTACGAGCTCGATGAAAATGCGGCTAAGATATTGATCGGTTCAAAGCTGCGCGGAAAAGCGGCTGAGTGATATTTTTCAATCGTGGGACACCTATCAATGACGGTGGACTAGGCTACTGAAAAAAATGGACGCTATGTTTAATCAACCTACTAGCAGGTTGGAGAGGAAACGTGACTTCGAAAACCGAGTGTGGCAGAAGAACGAAACGTTCAGCGATTATTGTCATGGCAAAGTAATCAAAGGAAATAAAGTTCCGATAGCAGAAAAAGAGTTAGTTGACTATGTTATCGAGGGAATACCTAGAAGGATTCTGAGAGATCATGCGAGGGTGCATTCGTTTTCGACGGTGCAGGAGTTAATAAAAGCGTTCCGGGGAAYCAAGTTAGAAGCACCGGATGCTCCACAGGTTCGCTGTGATGGCCTGGGATCAAAAAGTCCGAAGCTCAGGACCGATTCAAAAACAGTTTCTGGAAAGAGTCCAAAACTTGGAATTAGAGGGGCAGCAAAATGCTTCCAATGTGGTGAAGTCGGCCACTATGCAAAGAACTGTCCTGCGGAAAAGAAGAAAACCAAGGAAGTGGACAATGACAAAAAGAAGCCAGGTAACAAGAAAGCCGATAAGGCTAATCGTCAAGTAGGTCTCGTTGACAACGAAGAGCCGTTGGAGAGTACGAGCGACGAATCGGAGAACGAGGACCACCCAGAAGAGGATAACAGAATCCATTTAGTGAATGTTCAAGAGGAGCCTCGAGATGAATTTCAGCAAATGGTTGGACTGCAGGTTCGGGGACGAACGCCGCTTTCATGCATGGCGAGAATTGACACGGGATGTCCAGTTACTCTTGTACAAGAAAGTTTAATAAGTTGTAAAGAGATGCGAGTTGCCGGACAAGAATGGAACAGATATCGTGGCATAAATAATTCAAAGCTTCAGGTACGCGGGCTAGTTAAAGCCACGATTATGATGGACGGATGTAGTAAAATGGTAACCATAGGAGTAGTGCCAGATCGCACGATGACTGTTCCATTACTAATTGGCAGAAATACGTTGAGACTTTTCAACTATCGGTTAACAAACAGTCCGGATTTTGATAAAGCTGTTAGTGAAATATTACTTATTGRTAACGATTCCGATCACTTTAATCTTAATATAAATCGTRACATGCCTGTAGAGGTACGAGAGTTGGTCGAACGCGTTTTTATTGATTATTATGTAGAACCAATCCGACCGGAAACTCCTAAAGTGCAAGTAGAAGCCGCTTTGATTTTAAAAGACAATAAACCGGTACATTTCGGTCCTCGAAGATTAGGATTCGCGGAAAAAGAAAAGGTACAGCGAATTTTAGACGATCTGTTAGAACGAGGTATAATTAGGAAAAGTGTTTCAGAATATGCCTCTCCGATAGTGCTGACTCGGAAGAAAACGGGAGAAATTAGGATGTGTGTGGACTATCGCGCATTAAATAAGGTCTTAGTAAGAGACAACTATCCACTACCCSTAATCGACGATCAATTGGACGCGTTAAGAGGCAAATGCTTCTATAGTTCGCTGGACTTGAAGGACGGTTTTTATCATGTCGTGATGGCGAGCGAATCGGTAARGTACACTTCTTTTGTGACCCCACTAGGTCAGTTCGAGTTYCTGCGAATGCCCTTTGGCCTTAAAATCGGACCTCAGTTGTTCCAACGTTTCATTAATGAGGCGTTGTCGGAATTAATAAAACGGAGCGATGTTGTAGTTTACATGGATAACATCTTAGTAGCCACTGAAACGTTGGAATCACATATTGACGTTTTGAAAGAGGTTTTTACTGTTCTAATTAGCAACAAACTCGAGCTGAAGTTGGGGAAATGCGCCTTTCTGTACACGAAAGTCGAATATTTAGGATATAAAGTTTCAAAGAGGGGAATACAGCCCACAGATAGAGGTATTGCGGCGGTGCAGAACTTTCCCGAACCCAAGACCACTAAGGAAGTCCACTCGTTCGTGGGGCTAGCTTCATACTTTCGGAGGTTCATACGGGACTTTTCTCTTATTGCCCGACCGCTATATCAATTGCTAAAAAAGGATGTTACTTTCAAATTTGGAGAGGAAGAGAGACTAGCATTTGTAACGTTAAAGAATAGGTTAGTGGAGGCCCCAATTTTAGCCGTCTACAACCCAAAAGCTCATACAGAACTCCATTGTGATGCTAGTGCTCATGGGTTTGGGGCAATTCTGATGCAGCAACAGAGCGATAAAAAAATGCACCCTATGTGTTCTATTTTAGCCGTCGAACCACCGAGGCTGAAGCGCGATACCACAGCTTTGAGCTGGAAACGCTGGCTATAGTGTACGCCGTACGTAGGTTTCGAGTTTATTTGCAAGATATACCATTTGTTATTGTATCGGATTGCAGTGCTGTGACCCARACTTTAGAAAAACGCGATATTAATGCTCGGATAGCAAGATGGAGTCTTGAGCTTCAGAATTTCGATTTTAAAGTAGTACATCGGCCAGGAACGAAAATGGGCCATGTAGACGCGCTGAGTAGATCTTTCGGAGTGTTAGTGGTTGAAGACAACCCATTCGAATGGAACCTCACAGTATTGCAATGCCGAGACCCTACGATA
This sequence comes from Cephalotes varians, assembly GCA_037157785.1. Lineage (NCBI taxonomy): Eukaryota > Metazoa > Arthropoda > Insecta > Hymenoptera > Formicidae > Cephalotes > Cephalotes varians. The sequence continues at coordinate 2,143,505 of JANQDE010000024.1, read as the reverse complement.
AAGGACATTGCCAAAAAATTAGAATCAACAGAGGACCCGAACTATGAATTACGGAACGGATTGGTATACAAGAAGCAAGGTACCGATCTCTTATTTGTGGTGCCAGAGCCAATGGTAAGACATGTTCTGTACCGTTATCACAACGAGATGGGTCATGTCGGCTCCGGAAAAATGATTGATACTATTCGACGAACGTATTGGTTTCCGCGAATACGAGAGAGGTGTGAGGAACATGTGCGGCACTGTCTGAAATGCATATCATTCTCGCCTGTGAGCGGCAAGCGAGAGGGACATTTGCACCCTATTCCTAAAGGAAATCTTCCGTTCGAAACTATTCATATTGACCATTATGGTCCAGTAGATAATCGGGTGTCGCTAAAGAAATATATATTTTTAGTTGTGGATGCTTTTTCTAAGTTCGTTAGGTTGTTTCCTACGAAGAGTACTAATGCAAGGGAGGCTATTAGTTGCTTGCAACAATTCTTCCAGAGTTACGACAAGCCCAAGATGATTATTTCCGATCGCGGAAGTGCCTTCACTTCACAGGAATTTGAAGATTTCCTTAAGGATCAGGAAATCCAGCACATTAAGATCGCGGTGGGATCACCACAAGCCAATGGGCAGGCGGAGCGCGTTAATAGGATCATAGCCCCTTGCATAGCTAAATTATCGGATGTAAGAGAAGGTCGTCAATGGTATAAAGTGTTGCCCGGAATAGAGTACGCTATCAATAACACTGCCAATCGATCTACGGGTACGACTTCCAGTCAGCTTGTTTTTGGTATTGACCAACGAGGCCCCTGCGTTGACCGTCTCAAAGACATTGTTCAGGTCGTTATTAATCCACCCAATAAAGACTTTGATATTATTCGCGACCAGGCAGCGCAGCGCATTCATCTTTCGCAGCAGCGCCAGAAAAAAAATTACGACAGCCGACACAAGGCACCGAAGAAATATGAAAAGGGTGATCTAGTGATGATCCGCAACTTTGAAAGCACACCCGGAATAAACAAGAAAATGATTCCTCAATTTCGGGGTCCCTACGAGATCTCTATTGCGTCACGATAGGTACGTTGTTTCTGATCCAGCGGGATGTCAGAACACCCAGCGATTATACAGCGGTACATGGGACGTTAATAATCTCCGTCCGTGGAAGGTTGTCACGGATCCCTGAAAGGGATATTTGTATGCTTCGGCTATGTCATAGATATATCTTACTTATGCTAGCTTGCGTTATTATACTATATAAGGCCTCATTAATTATGTTATCGGCGAATGTCTAGATTTTATGTGCGTGCGTGCGTGCGTGCGTGCGTGCGTGTGTGCGCGCTTCTCCGAAGTATTGTTCGGGGTCCCGGTTGCTGCCATTCGCGGTAGCAATTTTTGTGCAAGTGAAAGCTTATTGTTTCTGGGAGAGTTTTGCATGATTTGCATGGTGTGTGCGAGTTGATGAGTGAATGTGATATGGGTGAGTAACATAAATATACAAGGCGAAGGATGCGTAGTGTAGTACTGGGATTGCCAGGAAAATGATTTCAATTGAGGAAGAGTCGCCATTTTTGACTGAGGTATAGCTTGCGCGATGAAAAAACGAAGTAAAGCCTCCTGGCAATTCCATCGTGTCCCGGAGTGTGTTGAACGGAAAGAGGGTTTTTAGTGAGTATGGTGATCCGACTGCAGCATGGCACGGCACGTCGAGTCTCACAGTACCCCGAAGTCCAAGCTCTTTCGGGGTAAGGGCTGAAGTCCAAACCTTTCAGGGTGAGGGCGAAAGTTCAAGCTTCCTTGGGGTGAGGGCGGAGGGATGTGCATAAAGCATTTTCCCTCTATAATAAAAAAAAAAAAAGAAGTTTATAATGAGTAGGCATTTCTTGGAGATCAGTTTTGTCTTTCCTTGGAGAATGGAATCCCACACTGTCCCCTCGGACGGCCGAGGAGGGCGTACGTAAGTGCATTTTTTCCTACCCTCGTAAAGCAATAAAAAAAAAAGTTGAAAGACTTCGGATACCGAAGCAAAATATTTTGCAGTTACAAGTTAGAAGTATGGCTATTATTAAAGCTCTTAAAAAATTTAGAATATATCTATTAGGAATTTCCTTTAAAATAATTACAGACTGTATAATTACAGACACGTCTTTTGTTTAACTATGAGGAAAAAAGATTTACGTGTGCGCGTAGTGAGATGGGCGTTATATCTCGAAGAATTTAATTACGTAGTTGAGCATCGCTCAGAGAAATCAATGCGTCACGTCAATGCACTGAGAAATCCACCACAAATTCTATTAATTGAAGAAGATCATTCAAGTCTTGTAACGCGAATTTCAAAAGCGTAACGTGAGGATCAACCTTTCTTTGAAATCTCGGCGATGAATACAGCAATGATTTCGCATTGCACAATGGAATATTATATCGAAAATTCAATGATTTATTATTAATCGTGTCTAAATCTATGTGTTACGATTAGGCAATGATAAAGGTCACTTTTCTGTAAATAAAATGGAGCGAATAATTAAAAAGGAATTTTGGTTTCCACGCGAGAGAAAATCGACAAAATTGTTAAAAACTGATTATCTTGTAGATTAGCCAAACATAAACATAGTAAACAATCGAAGCGAGTGGACCTAATAGCAAGCATGTCTTTATCCTATATATCCCACATTTATTATCTTTATTATTTTTTATTATCTTTATCTATCTACTTATATTTTACATTTATTTTTTACTTATATTTTTTACAATTATTTTTATATTTTCATTACGTTTGTTCTAATTATTTGTTCTAATAAATTGCTTTTTTTTATAATTATAATGAATGTCTATTATATTAGATATAAAAGACTCTGTCAAAATTATTTTCTGTTCCCTCTTATTCAGCGGTTTCGGACAGTGTCGTGATTGTTTTGTCTCTTTATTAAATCGCGAAAATCATTAAATACATACTCATTTATAATAAATATAATAAAATAAATATATAAATAAATATATAACAAATATTATAAATTATTTTTAATAAAAAAATCTTAAAAATGCGAAGGTAGAGTCAGAACATATCGAAAAAAGAGAACGTTGATAATTAGTAGAGAGAAGATGATAAAACACAACGGAGGAAGCGAGAGAGAAAAGAAGCGGGAGAGAAAGAGAGAACGCAGATGAGAAGAATAACACATAAGATGGTAGGTAGAGAAAAGATAATAGATAGAAAGAAATTGGTAAGTAGAGATATACTAAAATAAAACAATTCGATTCTGCAAACAATATGTAATATTACATATTACAAGCATAATAATATTATTATAAAAATAATACATTGATCTTTATGAAATAATTAAATAAAATTATATTATTAATTATATTATCTTATACATTCGATGTGGCATATCCAATTCCATTCTGTTTATTGTTATTGTATTGATTTGTAACATAAGAAATATAAAAAGAACATGCATCACAATAAATTTGGTAGAAATTTGGAAAAATCTTTGATATTGCGTACAATTTGACTGATCTTTGATAACTCCAGAGATTTTGTAGTAAGAAAAATGATTAGATAGAAATAATTAATTAATAATCTAGTTTAATAAATCTATCTAATAATCCATATTTTAAACTTGACATCAAACTGAGGATTTGGTACAATAATGTCAAGTAATTTTTTGCAAAGTCCGTCAAGTTTGAAATAAATTATTACATAACAATCTGTAATTAAATAATCGATTATCAGTAAAACATTTTATTTAAATACATAGATGAATAAATATATAGTCAATACATGATTGTTATGCGATTGCATTCATCATATGATGAGTTTAATTAATCATTTATTGTATATTATACTGAAGATCAAAGCCACAATCAATATTGTTTATAATTTTGTAATACTTTTTTTGTAATACTTATATATTTTTGAAGCTGTTATTGCTTCGTGATCACATCGTCAATTATTTTCCAGTAATATCTGCGAATAATATGCAACTATGGCTACTATGATCGGCGCTCATCCATGTTCGTCGCAAAAAAGCCTTCTATGAAGCAATCAAGCACAAGGTATTTTTATTCACAAAATATTTTATCTCTAGGAACATTAAGATACCTTTTTTCTCTTAAAAAATTATCTTTTTTATCAAAAGAAAAGAAAATTAATAATTACGTAACTGTTTCAACTTTTTTATTTTGTATGGATTATTTAAGAAAGAAATTCCTGAAAAATTATAATATTTGTTGTAGTATTATAAATGAATAATATTCTAATCGCATTCATCAGTTACATTCATAGAGCTCGATAGATATATCGCCACGTATTTTACATTAAATAAATAATCCAGCGCCAGTGTCAAAGCATCTGGTCGCGTCGTTCCATGTCTAGTCGAGTTGAGCCGAGTCGCATCTGCGTGTCGCACAGGCGAGATTAATAAATTGCACGCGGAGTCTCTCCACCTTTCTCTCGCGCCAACGCGTGCTGCCTGCGCAAAAATCTACGGGTAAGCCCATTTGCCGTAGGACCGCGTAAATCACCGTCATTGTCTTGTTGCTTTATTACTCCTGTCCAGTGAGTTCTCTCGCGCGGCCGCTGCCACTGCGTGAACAACGCGTTCCACGTATGCGTGTGTGCGTGCGACGCGACGCATGCATCGTACACGGTACGTATGCGGAACACATCAGACGCATGCGAGACGCATACATACGTGCACGCAATCGCAGAGGCGCGTACGCGGAGTCACGGCAAACGAGGCGTTAGGCTAAGTTAATTCAACCGGCTCGCCTCCCAAGTAGCCATGCCGCGGAAAACGTGAATCGCTCGTCGGAAGTGCACGGATCGTTTCTGTATTACCCCACGGCGCGATGCGGTGCGGCAGCGTAGAAGAAACTGCACGCGGCGGCGGCAGTTTGCAGTGGTGGCGGTCGTTGCTGCCCGTGTCCACGGTGCCGCCAACAGTCGGGAATCTTTGATCATCAGAGGGGGATTAGGTGGATGAATATAAGTCAGTTCCCTACTTCTCCTCCTCCTCCTCCTTTTCCTCTTTCTCTTCGTCCTCCTCCTTATTCTTCTGCTCCCCGCGTGTTCTCTACCCTACGCGAAAATGACTAATGCGTTTCGCGTACCCGAGAATTACCGCAGGGATAATGCGAAGGTATGGAAGTCCTGTCTGTCGGTGGCGTGCCTCGGGACGCATTATGTATGGTAGCCTAATTTTATTGCACCATTCAGGGAACGCCGCGCGCTTCCATCGTGCGCGGGTTTCTTTTCGCTATGGAGATTACGGTGCGACTCTTTCTCATGGAGTAATATCGGAAATTATGTGGCAAGCTCGTCCTCAGATTGTCGCAAATCGAAAACTTGTCGAGATCAAAATGGATATTATCATGAGAAGCGAGTCGGATTATATATACCAGAGCTTACTATACAATAAATATGATTTTCATTATATCTATATATATGTATAGCTGGTAAAATAAAATAAATTTTGAAACAAACAACGAATTGCTCGCATATAAAAAACTTTTTATGCAAACAAATAATGAATAATAAATGTTCTTTGTGAATTACAATAGAAAGATTACAACCCAGGAAAAAATATTTCATATATAATTATATAAGTACAATTATATACAATTATACATAATTATATATAAAACATGTCCATATATATATATATAATTTTTTCCCGGGAGTATTTGACCATAAAATGTTAATGGTGCAACTTATTTACAACTGAAATAATATATTTAATATATATTCCTAACTTTACAGAATATGCACATTTTTTTTAAGTTCCTATTATTAAGTTGCAGCCTAACTATATTTTGTGAAAAATGCTTTTATCATTTATAATAATTTCGATCGATCAATAAATAACATATTATTTCAAAAAATTATGAGTTTCCTGGTGTATACTAAAATGAATTTTGATGTAGAAGCTTACTCGAAACATACTTTAGTACTTTAGCAATGTAATGTACGCTTTCCATTTATATTTCACATTTAATTATATTTATATTTTATATTAAATTTTGTATGCACGTATTACACGATCCGAAGAAAAACTGGAAGCGTAACGTGGGTTGTCGCGGCGAATGTGAAAGCGCGCCTTTGGTGATAAGTCGCACCGCGTGCAATTCTCACTTACTCGCCCTCCCGTCGGCATTGCATCGGCGCATCTCCTCATCGATACACATATTCGCGGGATGCAATCGTCGCTGCCATCGTCGCAGCGGTGCATAATAAACGGCTTCTTTTGCAGTGCGCGCATTTGCGGCGACATCCGCCGTGTTACACCGGCCATCGCCTTTCTGTTGGTACATATTCCGACAATTTAGCGTGCATACCGTAAAAGGTTGGCCACGTCCTTCGTGAACCGAGAAGAAAACAGCGTCGACACGGTGCACCGTTAACCAAAGCCAAGACCGGACTTTGCTACCGGGAGAGGAAGGTTGCGAACGATATCTATGACATGCCGATTCCGCATGAACGAACAGAAAATACGATGTTGGTCTCCCCAACCAACCTTTCCTCTTTCCCTTCTCCTTTTCTTCGCGTGTCTCCGCTTCCCTTGCTTACTCTCGTCCAACCGTTTCGTTTACCTCGCGAGTATATTTATGATCCAGGAAACAAAACGGCAAGTGCACAGTGGAGGCTCATTTGCAAGATCCACCTAAATCTAACTCACATGGACGCTATGCAATAGACTTGACTCTCAAATGACTGCTGCGGTGATTTTGTTGTTGCTCTCGGTGCTGCTGAATTATTGCATCTTTTGCTATTCAAGATGCATATAGCACTATCATATTTTATTATTCTAATAATATCATTGATAATAATTTCTAATTTACCAAGTATCAACCGGATGTTATACATAATGTCAGTAAAACTCTGAATACGAAATACTTCATTGACGAGTAATGGCTTTGACGTAATTGTGATCATTATTAATTTAAATTCTGTAGCATAATAAAAAATTAAACTATATACCCGGAATAAAAATTTACGCAAAAACTTTAGTAAATGATATTTGTAATTAATTTATGGAATTAAGTATAATAATAAGTGTACAAATCGATTAAAATCACATGATGAATTAAAATAGGCGTTTCGCCGCAAGCGATTTACTTAATTATCTTAGCGCGTGGTACTCCAAGTACGCAATCGCCCTTGCTGAAACTGCTCTCGTCAGGTATCCGCAATTACATTCGAGATTACGCTCGGATGTGATGCTGCGATAATGAGCGTAATCATGAGTGCTTCGCGTCTCGCCAAAGAAGCGAACCTTAAGAAATCTTTACTAGGTGGCAAATTATAAGATTATATTCAAGTATGTTTGTAGTCGCTTTATTGCAAACTTATTTATTTTACATTTCTTTGCTTATAGATTTTTTGCATACTAATAAAGAAATAGTCGCAGTTTCATTGACGAAACCAAGTTCTGATAACATAAATTTAACTGCAAAAATCACTCTATTATTCATTGAAAGTTTGTGATTTAATTTATTATTTATTATTGTTCATTTTCTAATTTAATAATATTATAATTTATAGAAAATGTAAATGTTTTGTGCCTCTTTATTATTTTATTATTAAAAGATTTATTTGACATATAAAAATATTATTATACGACACAGTTCTTAAATTGACTGTTTTGTTGAGAGAACAAGTTGTCGAAAGTATACGATTCTTTCTATTCCTCTTCTCGAAGCATTGACAACATAGCTTAATGCTCTGTTGAACGTCTTAACCGGTTGCAGCACACAACCATAATAATAATGACTACCCGAAATAGACACAGGTATACACTGACTACCGTTTATCCTCGTCACACCCTGATATTCTCGCGACCACAAGGCGTGTCTGCAACTATAGTTTCGCCGGCCGCACGATTTGTGGTTTTTTGTTGAAAGTATCGTTGCAACTTGAAGTTATCAAGCGCATATTTCGTTTTCGCTACAGCGTCAATGAGCGATTAGTCGTAATTACGAAACATATTATGTTCCGGCGAAAATCTTGAATTAATTCAATAGAGAATCAAGCAATGTAAAATAATTATAGATCATTATAATACTTATCAGATTCTGCACTACGATAAATTCAACTTAATTTACTGCATTTGATTGATTATGATAATTCTAAAGCTATCCAAGATTATGAAATTGTCAAATTCGTTGTAGTAAATTTACAACAAAATTATACGTTTCCTCAAGAATAACTTATTCGCGTAGTCATTTGGATATAGCAAACCCAAGGATCCAAGCTCAATACTCTGCAGACACACATCTCTGCTCGCATATATCTACACGTATATACTCTTTCTAATTAACGGTATAGTGAATAGTTATATGCAAAAAGTATCAGATTCCCTAAAAAGTTTCTTTATTGATGAATTGTGAATTTGAAAAAGTTTTATGCGTGAATACTGTGTCGCTAGTATTATTATATGTCACTGGAAAGCACGTAATAAGGCCTAATGATTAATATATAGTGAATGGGGACAAATAAATGTATTTATAATACAAAAATATTGGTATGACATTGCACACAATAGCGGCAGATTAATGGAACAATCTAAAAGAGCAACCAATTATCTTTTTGCCAAAACCAATTAATTGGTTCTTCTTAGAACTTAATAAAAAATAGTAGGAAAACGGCGCCAACTGGTCATCATAAAAGCAAGAATTATTCCAATCACAGAACATGGATTAGAATATGGACCAGAATATGATCAGTTGTCATCTTTCTCCTACTAAAAATTTTCTAGTTCTTACAATTTAGGACAAATTTTTGAATGATTCTGTTAGAGCAACCACTGTTAGACAATTACGCATCTTTAGAAATATCATATTTTATATTTATCATGAGTATATTTACAGATCTGATATCAGCGTGATAATGCCAGCTATTTCGAAGATTATTCACGCCTTAAACGAGTTCAAATTCAGCACAGGCTGCTTGAAACATTTACGAGGCATACAAATCTGATTCAAAAAGTTTTCTTTTGATAATGAAACATTTGAGAACAAATCTCGATCTGAAGGGATGTCTGTCATTAACAAAGAAATGGAGACACTAATTAACTCTAATCCACGTCAAACTTGTCAACAACTTGTAAGAAGGATTAATATTAACGAAAAAATTGATTACATTACATTTGCATGTCATTGAAAAAGGCCAAAAGCAAATAAGTCCCATATGATCTCATTGTGGACAACAAATTACAACGATTTACAATTTGCTTGTGGTTAATTTTACGCCATAACACTGAACCTTTTTTGGACTTATGAACCGATTTTTAACTTATAATTAACCTATGAAAAATGTATAACAATACTAAACCGTCAATGGTTGAGTCTGTAGCACATCAAAATTTCATCAGTTCCTAAGCTTTATCAGAAGATTTTGCTTTGTGTCTAGTGAACAATAGGTAGTATTTTATACTATAAGTTTCCTAATTACCTTGGCTAAGCGATCATCACAGATATCTACTCGGAGCAACTTCAAGACAAGTTCAGAAAACAATTTTTAAATCGGGAAAGCGTTGTGTTCCTTTAAGACAACGCGCATTCGTATACGGCGAAAGTGATTCGAAACAAATTGAATAATCTTAGTTGGGAGATTTTGCCGTATTCTCCTTTTTCTCACGACATTTCGTCGTTCGATTATCATTTTTTCCTGTCATTGGATAATCACATGCGAGATTGACAATTCAGAACGCAATTCAGAGGAAAGGAGTTGAATAAATTCTTCGTCTTTTTAAAGATGGCGATATTTTTCGTGATGATATTTATGATAATATTTATAAACATGGAAATTATTTCAATGAATAAATCTTTTTAACAACATTTTAGCGTATATAGCGTATAATTAAATATAAACATGTCTATTCGGTCTAAGTTGGATTTTAATGTTATTATTTGATAATATTTATGCGTAAATATTTATTTTTGTGTATGTTTGACGCTGAAAAACAAAACATTTTTTTGGAGACCTCGTAAAAGCGAAATGTAATTCAATCTAAGAAAAAGAAAAGAAAGTTCAGATTTGTAAAAACTTTATTAAGTTAAACATTAAAACTTTAAAAGAATAAACAAGATTAATGTGACAGAATATAGGACATGTGAGCTGTAATTAATTTTATGATATTTCAACATATTTGATTAACTCTGGTATATAGCATAGATTAGTTGGATTGAATTTATTCGGAATATAATTCTATCCTAGAGCTAATATCAAACGTTAAAGCTTATCATATATTCAATAATTAATTCTGTTTTTCACTTGATTTAGCTTGATATTTTCTTAAATCAATCGATATGAATTTTTGTATAGATCAAACATTTAACATAAGTCTAGCTAGTAAGATAGCAAAATGTCAAATAATTACATGTAGCACGCGCATTGATCAATTTTTAATCTATTTGTTTAGTTCTTATATTTTGTATGAGTCTGTCAGAACAAATTTTTGTTCAAAACTTTCATTGTTTTAATTTGTTGAGGATATTCGTCAAGAAAAATATGCAAATTTATTGTATATTTATTGTATACATTTTTTTTTACAGATAAAATTCGTGCATTATATAACTTTATTACATTTAATTAACTTATTAATCGCCGCTAGTCGATATTCACAATATAATTGCATTAGAATATATATATTTTTATCGTGGCAAGTCCATTTTAAATCGATTTCACATTATTAGTTTTTGGCATTAAATTTTGTAAAAAAAAAAACCTTTATTAAATAAAACATCATCATAATCTCGTTCTATATATGAGAAAAATCAAAGTCCATCAAATATTAAGACTAATTGCATTTAATTGTGCCTCATTTTCTCCGATATTCAATATATCTAAAGAATGCGTTCTTTATGCGAAAGATCTATTATAGTTACAGGCTTAGTCATCAATATATCTATCAGCAGTATCCAAATGCATGAAAAAAAAATGTGAAAAGGAAGAAAGCGGTGCAACCTGTTGATCCCATGAGAGCCATCTTTATGATCCGCGGCAACGGCGGCGGCAGTTGGCGGCGGTAGACGCTGACGACATAGTAGTCTCTACCGCAGCATCCTCGGCGTTCTTTACACGCCGCGCGAGATGTGTGTACACGCGTGCTCCGGCTTCCACACGTCGCCGGTGCCGGCGTGCGAACACGAGCGACGAGGCCGAGGCAAGCTCATGTGGGTGCGCCATTCGCGCGTGTGGTAAGGACATTCAGTCGGTCGATCGAGTAATGCCGAGAGAAAACGAAGGTAGATTGGCGCAAACGAAGCGAACAAGAGAGAGAGAGAGAGAGAGAGAGAGAGAGAGAGAGAGAGAGAAAAGAGAATGCATGTTGCATGTGAGACGAAGAAAGAAAGAGACATGAAAGGCGACAGGGAGAGCAAGGAATACACCTAGTCGGAAAGCCGAGATCGCTCTCCCTCTTTCTGCAGTCTTAATCGGCCAAGACTGCAGAAAGAGGGAGAGCGATCTCGCGCGCGCGACTAGCATTAGTAGTAGTAGTAGAAATAGCACTAGCAGTTGTAATAGTAAGGTAAAGTAGTAGTAGGGTGTACCTTACTCCAGTGAGCGGAGGCTGCTGTCAGTTCTCCCGAGACCATAGGCTCGAGCCATCGCGAGATCTCCCTCTTGACGAACTCCCACTGCACGACAATTCATAGTAGCACCTCGTCAAGGTGACACCGTTGTCATCGGGAGTTCCGGTTGGCTCTTCTCGTGATCGTGGGATTCCACGCGCAGGAGAAGGGAACGAGAAGGTTACTGAAGACGAGAAAAAAGAAATATAAAAAGAGACAGAGAAAAACGGGGAGGGAGAAGTGCTCGATTGTCGAGACGACCAACAGACATCTCTTCTAAGATGTTAACTTATTAGACATTACACAAAAATTTATAATAATATATAATTAGAAAAAAGATTATCGAAAAGGCAACGGATTCTCATTAAAGAAGCACGCATTTTATTTTAATCTCATTAACATTGCGTTTGATGATAATAATTAAATAGATCTGAAGAAGTGAAGTCGATCGAATAGGTCACGCGAGTCGAAGTGAGCGGAGTTTGCCGGAAAAAGCTATGAACTCGCAACGGCGAGCGTCTTATTAGGCGAATGTGACAGTGGAGTTTCGCGCATAAACGAGAGGAGCTACCATCCTAATTGATTAGTGAGGAAGTGTGAATACGAGTGTAGTAACACGACGAGTTATCCCGTTGAAGTCGTCTGACTGGCGCTGGTGAACAAGGTAGGATTCGATCTTCACTGTAGCAATATGTTCTTCACTCCAAGATATTAATACTGTCTATCATGCATTTATCGGTCTATTCCACGACGAACAACTGCAAATAGCTGCGAAATAATTGTTCTATAAATAATCTATTTCGCTACTAGTATTTATTATTAAATAAATCCTCCTTTTTCTAGCTGGTATATTATTGCTCAATTACATTTTGGCGTTTAAGAAACAAAACGTAATCTTTCAAATCGTTCTCAAATAGAAGTCAATTATTAATATGTTAAATGCAAAAATGGTTCAGGTATTTGCTTAATTATAACTCCGTGTGAAAGTGAATACGGTGAATATCTTTACCATGTAATAAGTACACGTATCATGTAATACACGCTTGCGTATTTCTATCTCTCTTTTTTTGCATTTGCGGAATTATATGTTGGGAAATTACTTTCCAAGTTTTCTAATTTATACGTAACGAACACGTTTGATCTGATCGAGAAAAACGCAATCGATTCGCAATTAATACATAGAGAGTTTCTTGAGAATGACGGAGCGTCGACTGACATTAAGTTCTACTCTCTCTTTCAGCGGCATTCGCGTATGCATGTGTATGCGCACACGTGCGTGTGTTGGGAGCGCCGGAATAGGGCGATTTGTCAGTCAATTTCTTATCGGATTAGAGACACTTAATGTACGATTATACAGTGCCGAGCGCAGGTGCACCGACCCTAATCTTGCTTCCTCCAGTTCATGTTGCTCCTTGCTGCATGGCATTCCAACCGATCTAACACTGAACGCGTTCCTCAGCTTATCGGGCTAAGTTAACGCGAGGTATCCTTTACAACGTTCCGATAACGATTTACTGTAGTGATTTGCCGCGGTTCTCTTCGAGGTTTTCTCGTTAACCTGCAACAGTAACCTACGATCTCGTGAATTCTCTTTTTAGTTACACGTTTTTACGCTTTCTGCCTTAAGATAACACAATATATGTTTATTCTTTTAAATAGGAGAAAGGCAGATAAAAAAAGAGAATTAAATATGATCCAAAATTTAATCGAAATAGAGATTGTTATTCTAAAAAATATCTTAAGTATTTATATTTAAGTTTTATATTTATATATATGTATTTTTATGTAGAGCAAAAAAGTTGATTACATAAAGGATTCATATACAAAATATCTATAAAATCTGCTTCCATATTTCGGAAATGATTCAAAATTATGAAAAATTACAAAATATGTGTTCGATCATTTCGAAGGTTACTCTTTTGAGGAAGTTAAGTTTCCTCTCAAGAAGGTGCGGCCAGGGAAATTCCAACTCAAGAATTTTCAATGAATTATTTTCGAAATGTAGAAAGTAGGAACAGAGTGACTTTATAGACCTTAAATGTATTAAAATAAAATTAATCTTGTAAAACATAAAAATGAGCATGTAACTATTGCTTAAGAGCTCATCGTTATAAAAATCTATTTAATCGCACCAAATCTATTTAATCATAGATATATCCAAAAGGGGTTAAAGGATTCAAATTCTCCCGAAACTTTTAATTTAATTTTCCATTTTTAATTAAAAAAAAATACAACTTTACTTTTGACTCTGAATAAATTTTTTTTTTATTAAATTTTAATACAACATTTTTAATCATATTTATCAATGTTTCTCATAGAGAAGGCTTTTCTATGTTCCTTTCTAAATTAAAAAAATTTTTTTTCTACAAAAATGATCATATTTTGTATGTAATAATAACAATAACAATAACAATATTAAAGAATCACATATTTTGTTTTCAATAATTGTATTTTGCCTATATCGTCTTCAAAAATAAATAAATAAATAAAGATTATGATTTACAAAACCTAATATATTTCCTATTTAAAATTAGGAATGAGGAAACATTCTAACATTAAAATATTCAAAAAACAATTAATTAATAATTGCTGTTTATGTGATAATACAATTGAACTCCCTCTTCCCGAAAAAAATCTTGAATACCCTAATGCGTATTCAGGATCTGCGATCTAATTTACTCGTGAATTTTTTACGTTGAAATATATAATATTTCATCAACAATTTCTCAACATTTATCTAAGAGAGTAAGTTAAGTATATATTCTAAATATTAATTTTGAAAATATATACAGATAATTATTATCGAATTCTTTAAAATATACAAATTATGTAAAATACATTTTTTTGCAATATCTTGGACATCTAACAATGTGTTATTAACGAAACACGTTACAACTATTGTTGAAACAGATGGTAATGCAAGCATGGTTAATACCATAATTATCATGATGTTACGTGCCATATATTTAAGCAAGCAATCCGGTGACATCTTTGCGGTACTGTTACCGCAGCAGTGCTAATTCAACGCACACGATCCATGCAAATGACCTCAACCTCAAAATTACATACGTATTCGACGCAGTATGATATAGAGGAAAATACATCATACAATGATCGTTTGTAAAGAAGAGAAAAGGAGAGAAGGAGAAAGGAGGGAGAACAAAATAACAATTAGATGGAATAATTATTTTGTAATTTATTTTAAAATTTGATTTATTGAATTATAATTAGGATAAAATTCTAAAAATAATAAAAACTGAGAAATTATTGTAAGCTATATCTTTCATGTTAATATTTCGCAAAGAGAATTGTGAAATATTAAAAGAACTTTTATAAGAATTTTGCTACAGTGAGATATTTTATTTGACTAGGCTTCTATTATTGAATCAATTTGTTCATAGTTGTATGTCAACCACTTTGATTAATTTCATTTATTTGTTCATTTAAATCTAAAACTTAATTAACATCAAAATGCAATGCTCACTCTCGCTTTCGATGATAAGTTGTTAATTTGAATCGCAAAACTATCATCTTCAACAGAAGATAGTAAAAATAACGACGAATCGTTTCCTCACTTGACTTGATGACTTTGTTGGTGCGAATTTTCTTTACCTTGCTTGTGTCGTTATAAGAAGTGTAAATTTAGTAGCGTTGCAAAAAGCGTCGGTGTGCTTCCTTCTAATCGCTTTGCATTCTTGGCGCGGATTCCATTTTGTCGTAGAACGAATCCAGACGCGGATTCGTTCAATAGAAAGTGATCTGTGTTATAAAAATTTTCTTCTCATCTTTTTTTGTTGACTTTTTTCGATTTTTTTTCTTGCATAAGTGCTGAAATACATAACAATATTATTTCTTTTCATATGAAGAGCATATTTTATGTAGAAATAAGGAAATTTATTTAAAAATGCAAAAGAAAACAAAATATATCTGATTCTCGAAAAAAATATGTGTAATATTTTTACAACATGGCACATGGATGATACTTTTGTTGATAATAATGTTAATATTATTAAAATATAATATTAATAAAATAATATTAACATATAATATTATTAAAATTATTATAAATTGTTATAAATTATTTTTCTACATTTCTATATTTTGTTAATTTATGCATATGTATTTTTTCTAATTTTTTATTTATTTTTATAACAGAAATTACTATTATTAAATCGTGTTACGTTACATTCATTTACATATATATTTATTAAAAAACATAATTTTTTTGTGATCAAGTTATTAAACGATAAAAAAAATATATATATATAAGGATTTATGCAAAATGTTATTTTGAATTGGAACAAAATCAACACTTTCAATCAAGTTTAAGATACGAAAAAATTGTAAACTCATGCGAATAGTATCTATTTCTAACTGGATTGCGCTCAAGCGGGCAATTAGCAAACTGGGATTCTTCCGAAAAAAAGATACTCTATCGAATAGCGTGAGCATCGCGATTCGAAAGTCCGCGCGTCACATCATCAAGTGATTTCCGGGAAACATCGGATTCCTCGCCTTAATGCGAACCTGTTCGCTCGAAATGGCCTTCCTACGCCGAACAATGGCTATGGGCGTGGGTGATCAACGAAAGATACAAAGCAGATCTGACCTTATACGATCCAACAGGAAGATAAAGTTAGACTATATAGCGAAGTGTGTCCGGTATGATGTCGACCGCGGACGTCGTAACAGAAACTTGGTTGCCAATTTTTACGAATTTTATGATTTTGCAGCATCTGACACGGATGTCCTTACGTCTCAATGTGTATTATTAAAAGTAATGCCGATTCAAAATTTTACAAATTTATTTTATTTATGTTTCTTTATGTACTATTTTACATATAAATAAATAAAATTTTGGTGTACATAAAATTAGAACTTCATTTCAGACAAATTAAGTGATTATTTTTATTTTTGTTTTTTAGATTTTAATTTCAAATTACACGTTTGAAACCAAACGATTATCCCAATCCAAAAATTATAATTTAATGATAATTTACAATTAAATTGAAAACTATTACATGAAATAAATTTAACTTGCACTTAAGTAAATAACATACAAGTATAAGATAGACAACTTTGTGTCTGACTATTGTCTGCCATAACTACTTAGAATGACTAGTGTTTTTATAGACTAGTGTAAAACGCAGGTTTGTTTGCAATTGACTTTCACGAGATGCAAGTGGTCGCGTAACGAAGAGCTCATCGAATAATTCTATACCTAAAACCAACGCAAGAATGAATGAGCTCTCAGTTCAGCTTTAAGGATAAGCATGTAACGCGCGAACGTTTAATCGACGGTGTCTCACGGCCCATTTTTTTCTCAGTCGTGCAGTAACTCAGAGTAGCCCCGTAATTTAACGACACATTAGGCTGATTTTATAGCCTACCAGTAGACTTCCACTTTAAGAACGATTGGGAGAGAGAAAGAAAGAAAGAAGAATGAGAAGGAGAGAGAAAGAGAGAGAACTTTACTCACGTAGAGCTGACCGATACGTGTTCTCCTGTCCGAGAAAAGCCGCAGTAGGAATTAACAGGTTATCGTGTACGAAGGACTAGCGCGCGTAATTACGTTCATTACGTGGCGCGTTATGTACATTTAGCCTGCGCCGCGATGCACTGCTCGGCTCGCTCTCTTGGCCAGTGAAGCCGGAAAAAAGCGCCCTGAAAAGGAGAGAAAAGCGACAGCACGGCAGAAAAGTCTTCTCGATGAAACAACGGAAGGCAAAGAGAAGGAACAAAGAAAGAAGTTGAAAAGAGCGGGAAGATTAAAAGTCGCCGCATTCTTGAGAAATTTTTACTACTATCGACTGTTGGGTAGCCCTTTAGCTAGGATAGGCCTCTTAGGGCTACGTGGTTGCACGAGGAGCTACGTACCACTTGTGGCTTTATTACTTTCACGTTTAAGCGACTATTAGTGGCGATTCTCGTGACGGTAAGCTCCAAACTCCATCCCTCCTTCATCTTCACCTTCGTTTTCCGCTCATCTTCTTCCTCCTCCGCGGTTTTATGTCCCTCCGACGTATTTCCACTCGCGCCTTTCTTTGTTCGCGCGCTGATCGAGTACAAATATGTGCTTTTTTTTAATCTCCACTAACACAAGCGCTTATGAGGCCTATCAGAATAATAAGGCTGTTTGATAGGAATATAGCCAATATCTCGTTACTATCAAGTTAATGTTGCTAAAATTAGCAAAAAAATTAAGAAAATATATTTTATATTATGTTGTAATATATATTTTAAAATAATTTAAAATAATTTAATTGAAAGTCTTAACATAATATTTTTAGAATGCATTGTTTGAAGACGAAAAAAATTATGCTAAAAACTAAATTGAAAATAAATATGAATACAATTTATTGCAATTTATTGCAAAATTTTTAAGAGATTAACGACATAAAATTTACTTATTTGTATAAAATTGTTAGAAGGGTTCAAAGAGTTATATTTAAACAAAGAAATGTTATAACTTGAAATGTAAAATTCATAATTTAACAAACCTTATACATATTGCTACGTTTAGAGTTAACATCTAACACGTGCAACAACTTTTATTAGGGTAGACTAATTCACAACATTTACAATATTTGGACATTGTTCGCGTGCAAGCGACAAACTTATTTACAATATCATTAGGTGAATTCCCGAACGCGAAAAAATATCATTTGCAAGAAAAAAACAATTCGAATGCCGAAATCGTCTGCAGACACGCGTTTTCAACGCGTTAACCGTGATGTGTAAGTAATCCTGAACAGATATGAATACGTTGGTAAATATATTTTAATAAATATACGTTGGCAAGTATCTTTTCTCAAATTTTTTTAAATGTTTTTTTATATGAAAAAAATATTTATTTTTTATTTAAAAAAAGAATTATGTATGGTCGCGATTGTGCCCCCTCCCTGACGATTGCCCGGTGCGGCGGCACCGCCCTAATTACGGTACTGTAGTTTAGTATACTCTAACTATACATTTACATTTTTTGAAATAAATTCTTAATGATTTAATAAAATTCTTAATGATTTAGACTTAAATAATTGTCAAGGGATTTTATAAAATTAACTTGTGCAAACAGAAAAAGAGACAAATTTATTTGTTCAAACTTTAAATTCATACATATATATTACTTATCATTTGTCAATTTTATCTATTACATATACTAACGTGAAATAAGACTATCTTCTCGCTTTTGCGGAGGAAGTCATAAAAATTGATTTATTTTGTTGCATTCCATTTGTTTCTCTTATTTCTCCATTTTTTTATATCGTATTATATTTTCCCTCTTGACCCGGATCGATTAGTGATTGAAAGGGAGAGAAAAAGAAACGGTCACGCGGGAAAAGAAGACGGCGCTCCCGCGAGGCGGGCGCCGGGCCTCTGATGTTTGAGAGTCATTGCCCGCCTGGCTGTGTTTTTGCCTCCCCGTGGAAGTGTACGCTAAGTAAAGGAGCGGGCGACGAAAAAGGAACATCGGAGCAAAGCGGAGTGGCGTTGCCAATCTTTCGTCGCTGCTTCGTAGCAAGTGTAACCGCGACGAACAGTGTGAATCATCGGCAAATGCGAGTACATTTCGAAGCTTCAAAGATGAGAAGGACAGAGTCATCGTTGCCGCCACCACCGCCGAAGAAAACGTAACGACTCGGTGCTTCTTTTTTTCTCTCTCTTTCTCTCAATCGACTGACCACCGTTAAACTTACGGCTACTGCCAAGCGACATTGTCTCGACATGCCGAAGTTAACCGTGAAAGCGTCGCTTTCGTTTCGCTTACAAGCCCGATACGAAGACTTTGTTCCTGCGGCTGATCGCTAAGTGAATACAGACATGGCAATAAGTCTATTTTTTTCAAAAGCATTCTACACATTTTCTATTTTCTGTTCTTTTTCTAGTAATAAGTGCTGCTATAGATTATATATCTGTTTTTTTTCTTAAAGCAAAGAAAATTTTAAATAATGAAATAACGAAAAAGTTTATTGGGCTTGACTCTTCCATAAATTTTATGATTTTTAAAAAAATAATTTAAGTAATTTTTTTAATAATTTAATAAAATTTACATTAGTTTTATATTAAATAAGAACTAATATTCTATTTTTTCCATTTTTTTAGAGTTGTAATCCCATTAAATTATTAATTATAGTTTTATATTAAACTACAACTTTAGAAACAAATAACTTTAGAAAAAAAACTATTAGTTCTCACTTAACGTGATTGATTGCGAGTCACATAAATTGTAACGTGACTGGCGCAGAGAAAGATAACAGAAGCAGAAAGTACAAGCTGTCTAACAACTCCATGGTGTCGTTACCTATTTGTCATTTCATAATTTATGAGCTTACGTAAAATATTCTATCATTATCTTTTCTTTTCCGTCTTTTCTATTAGCTCTTCAGATCATAACATGCATGCGTATGTTATTTACGATGTCTGAAAAAAATCGCAGTCTCACGCAGTGAGCGTTATTGACAGGTTCTTATTACCATTGAGTTTTTTTCTGCATGTATCTACATATGTATATGACACACGATATTTTTCTCCAAATTTATGTAAAGTATTATAAAAAATTATTAGCTTTGTATTTCTTTTTGTCATGTATACTTAATCTTCAACGATTATAATGACATTTCAATCCTAATACAATACCCAGACATTTTACGAAGCATAGGAAAATATAACAATTCGTGTTGTTAAATTATTATATTTTAATTTTACACAGGACTATTAATTTGTTTTATCTATTTGCTCTATTCATTATAAAGAATACTAATTGTAGAAAGTGGAGTTAACACTTTTTGTATTCAAATAATATTTTAACATTGACATTTAGCCATTTATTTTTTATTACGTCGTGTTGCATTTTCTAAATTGAGAACTATAAAAGTCAGAAATTAAAAAATATATCTTCAGATTTATTTGATAAATATTTTTAATGTTCTTTCCCCAAGGACATCAAAATGTAAACATAAAAATAAAATGCACTCTTTTAATTTTGCAATCAAATTTATTATCAATAGATTAGATATCACAGATGCGCGTTTAGCTTTTTATTTTTTACTTTTTGAAAATAACTTGCATTAATAACGATTCTATTAATTCTATTAATGCACATCTCTACAAATTGTCATTTGCTAACGCGATGATAGTTTACGCTCACGAAGTTAGCGCAACGAGACAATCAATCAGTGGAAAAGCGGCAAAAATATCTTCGAAATTTTCGATACATTCAAGTATCGATTTAACAAGCCTTTTTTTAAATAGGAAATAAATGGATTAGTATTGCAATTTTGATTAATTTTAAAGAAATAAATTCTTATATTTAATCTTTCATTTTTTTTTTATCTTTTTGTAATTTAATCTATTATAGTTTCATTTAATATTGTTTGTAACATGGACAATATATCGTCGCCAAATCTTCGATATATTCAAGTGAGGTAACTTAAATTTTAAAGATTATATTAGTTGTTATAATTATGTTTGTGAAAAATCCAATATATACTTTTTTCAATATTAGAATTAAATAGATTTATCTATTTAAATCATAATCTTATTTAAAAATTTACTGTCGTTATTTATAGCAAAAAAGCCGTTAGATCGAAATTAGCCAAAGGTGAAAAATAATCTTTTTTATTGAGAATTCTTCGTAGTATTTCCATATTTGTAAAGATTAAACCGTATCTCATAATGGATGATTCGGTGTCAAATTTACTCAGGCGGTCGCTATTATTCTCGCTGGAGCAAAAAAAGGGATCGAAAGATCGCGTAGTGACAACAGATTTACGAGCCATAAAGGGTCGTTCAACAATCGGTGTCCTGTGTACGCGTGCTGTTCCGAATGGATCAACGCCATGGGCGTCAACAAGAATTTTTTTACAAAAGCTGGTATAATCTGTAATTATATCAACAGAAATTAATTTTATTAAAGTTGTATTAATTATTAAATTATGTTAATAATATATTGTTTTAAAAATAAGGATAGTACGTTTTTCACTTAAATTTTTATTTCCTTGCGTGATACGCGAGTAAAGTTTTTTTCTCTCTCATTTATTTGTTAAACCTAATAAAATCATTTCTAAAAATATATGTATAGATTCAACAAAATATTTCTTTGACATTCATAAAAGTTCAACAAAAATTATTTCTTTTTTTTTAAATTTATTATTGAGATATTGTGCATTTTATAATTTTCATCTTTTTGCTTATTAAAAGAAGTTTCGAGTACAAGTTAATTGTTATATTTAATTTTTATTTGATATATCTCAACAGAATAATTAAAAAAACAAGATTATTGCATAACGGTACATAACGATATAATGGTTGTTCATGATATACATCGCGGGATGTCACAAAACATCGCGATGTGTCAAATTAAAAGAGTTCATCTAATTATACTTTAATTTGCTATATTCTTTCACGGTGAATCCAAGAGAATCGTAATAATCTCTTCTCGCCACCCGCATCGCGACGCTCATGGTTGACGATATCTTCTCGCCCTCGAGAAAATATCTTTGGTTCGCCGTAACGATGCATGATGCCGGATTCGGCACTAAGTTTCTACGAGGCGCCAATATCTTTTTAATGGCTCGAAAACGCACGGAGATTAAGTGACAGCTAAACGAATTTACGAGCGAAAAGGTCCCGACCTGTCATCAGCGTCTAGTGTGTGTACTTCTAGCCGACAACGGCAGGATGGCAAACGTGAATTGCTAAGAAGCGGAAGTCGTCACGCGAGCTTCTCAGAATAGGTTTCAACGTCTATATTAACGTCTCGCCGTTGTTTTTACCGAATTTCAAACGCGAGGAATCCGGAATTCCTACCCGGTTCAAAATTGAAGCAAGATGAGGAAGGGTCTAAGACTTGGGTCTAAATTTCTTGTGGAGACCTGGACAGAATCGTCCTTCTTTTTTTTCCTTTTTTTGCATGGCATCTTCTGCTCGAGAAGCAATATCGTTTAAGCAGAAGAAACTTTCATCGAACAAAAATCTACTTACTTTCCCGATGATGGAAAAATGCAATATTTTTTTCTTGATGCAAGAACTTTTTTGTGTAGAATTCTATGAAAGCGCGAACAATGTACATGTCAAATATGAATTGATATGAAACGCCGAGTTAATGTTAACAGTAACCGAATTAAAAATGCATTTGCGTTCCAATTTATACTGATGACAAAATGGAAAAGTATTCTCAGATAAGTATCCTTAGCTACGAATAATAGACCGGATTGACAATTGTAATTAA
The DNA here is from genome assembly GCA_037157785.1 of Cephalotes varians. Lineage (NCBI taxonomy): Eukaryota > Metazoa > Arthropoda > Insecta > Hymenoptera > Formicidae > Cephalotes > Cephalotes varians. Next base: position 2,120,713 of record JANQDE010000024.1, on the reverse strand, counting down.
ATATGTTTATCCTAGAAACTTCTTCGGTGAACTTTACAGATATGAGATAGATAGACCTTTCTTCCTTCATCTCTTCTCTAAATTTAATCTATTTGGTTTGACATAAAATTCGCGCGTGTAAATCGCACGTTCGTTATTTGTTGTGGTTCGCGAAAGGACAAAAAGTGACTCCCGCGCGGCGCGTCGGCTTTCAGGACAGAAGGAGAGAAAAGAATCGCCTACGGAGAAGGTAACGGAGCGAGCCGGGCTGAGATCCATTTGCTGAAGTAATGATAACTGCTGAAATAATGATAATGAGACGACGATCGCGTCGATGGCGGCGACGGGGGGATGGTCTGAATTATTAGCTGCGTTTCCCGGTATCGGGACGAAGGGACATTTTCCCGTCTTCGTTGTATTGCGTCGTCGTTTGTGCCTCTCGCGCAAACGAGTGTCATCGGTAGATATTATATTCGTAAAAACGAAGCGGAAAAAGTACTAATGTCGGGAGATTCCTGAAGGAGGAAGATTCCATCGTCGCGACCGGAACCATACGAAACTGATGTATGTACGTCACATACTTCTTTTCGCGTGCACGCGAGCAACAGGCAGACGTAAGTTTCTGCACTTCTTTATGCCCAGCCGGACGTTTAAAATCCACTTTGGTCTGTCTGGTCGCGCACAATGGGACCACCCAACGCAGGAGTCGTTTGCGAGAGGAACTTTCGGTCGGTGCCGATTAAAACTATATGTCGTTCGTTCATGGCGATGCAGGGTGTCGCGTGATAGTAAAGCAATAGACAGCAATAATAAAATGGACGCAATTTTTTCATTCGAATAAGTATTTATTAAAAACTCGTTAAAGAGATATATATCAAACAAATGTGATAATAGGTAAGATATATATCATTTCTAATATTTTTCAATATCTTAATTTTATAATATTTCTCAATCTTTTTTATGCGAAGTTAAGTGCAAAAGTAATCTAATATACATTTTTAAGAAAATTCAAAAGAACAAATCTAAAAATTATTTTAATTTAAAATTGTTTTCTTTTTCCAGAAGGAGGATTATAGATCATTCTATTATTCAATTCCCTTCCCATATTATGCTGAATTATGCGGGAATAAAAGTAAGAATTTGTTGTACAGGCGACTCGTTGTACAGGCGATTGATACTCTACAGGTGGTTTGCTCGATCTATATTTGTCATGTGCCTAAGTGCGGCGAAAAGTCCTTGAGACGGCGCAATGGGGCTGCATTTTCTTCGATGAAGGGCAGTGGAGTATCTCATGAGAGTAAGTGGGCAGAAGAGAGGGAAGAATCGGGGAGATAACGCGTTTTTAATGCGCGTCGTCGGGCATTACGATTTCAAACGCAGTAATAAAGGGACCTCCGCGCGCGGAATGCTCATTCTTGTTAGGGCGTGCTTGCCCCGACCCGTTCGCGCACGTTTCGCATCCCGTTTATAATGCGCGTTTAATTGTGCGCACGGAGCCCGCGACTTAATGAAGGGAATCAATCTTGCTCGCGCCGCATTCATCTCAATTCCAAGCGCTGCGCGCCTGCTACGTTTTGTTCTCGATTTCAATCATCGGAATGATTCAACCAATTCAGCCCGGCATCTATAATCACACGCGGATGATCTAAGATGGCCCGAGAAATTTAAATGCAAAAGCGTTTAAGTTATTTTTCTGAAAATTTTAAAAAATTATCTGAGTTATCTAATAATCATAATTAACAGTAAGAAGTCGAAGAGACGCAAAAGCTCGATTGTAAGTTCATTTTGTCAGATCGTGAAATATTTTATGTCAGAATGATAATCTCACGTTAACGATCAGCGATATTGTACAGCCTAAAAATCCATCTTTTGTAATGGAGAACATACTTTTCATCGTGTAGTATTTTTAGCTGAAGCGATTTATTATTTTCGGTTACACTCAATAATGAAGAATTATCGCGTTACTCGGTGTAGCGGCGAGCATGTATGCAAGGCTATTGGAAAGACAGGCGCATTGTACCTGCGAAATCGATCTGAGCAGCCTTCGCCGACGCGTTTCGCAACGCGTATATGCGTGGGTCTTGTTTCATGTAGCGATAATGCGGAGAAGGTGAAAGGGAGGATGAAAGAAGGTGCAGCCGAGCAAGGTAGAAGAATTTCTGTCTGCTGACGGTCCACTTTTGACACTGCTATCACTTTCATTTCCAATGTATCATTTTATATTTTTCAAAGTTAATATTCATATATTTTTATTAAACAAAGTTTTTATGTAGAACGTTGCAATATTAATTATTATTTGAGATTAATAACGCTAAAACATTCGCAATTTGCATAAAAATCATGATGTTTTCCCTAGAAAAAGCGTTAAGTCTAATACTAAAAATAAATTATTAATTTTATAAAATCCAAACATTTTTTTATTAAGTCAGAATCTTTACAATATGCTATATATTTTTTATGCGAAATATGTTATCGGTGAAGAAATATTCATAGTGATGTATCTTTTCTGGCTTCTGTTAGACTTAATGCCATTTTCATGTAAGTCAACAAGACGAAGTGCAGTAAATATTATTATTCGATTCCATCAAGAGGAATTGCAAAATACATTATAGTGCCGATTGCATCTTGAAGAAGTGCATCGTGCCTGTCGCCGTGGCGATAAACGAGTTTATCAACTGCTTCACAATTAGCCGCTCTTCATGGAAGCATTTCAGCGTGGGCACCGTCGCTGTATGTCGCGGTCCGTGAGAGATGACAGATAGGAAGAGAGAAAGAGAGAGAGAGAGAGAGAGAGAGAGAGAGAGAGAGAGAGAGAGAGAGAGAGAGAGAGAGATGAATAGGGAGAGAGAATAAGAGAAGAAAAGGATAGAGTAAGAGAAAGAAAATTTGTGCGTAGGGAGCGAACGGATGAGGAGGCGGACGCCTCCGACGGATATTTCTGTGACATCGAGATGCTCGTAAGCTACTTAGAATTTAGCTTGGCCACGGTCATCCGTAGGTGTGTACGCGGCTTTATTCCGTAACGACGTCCTTGCACCTTCCTACACGGAGGACGTTTTATAGCGCCAACGTGCGCCGCGCTCGTTACGCTTTTGCTTGACGGTGCACCATGCCGCGTTATTAGGAGTGAAAATCAAAGCGACGGATCTTTTTGATGTTAGAACGGGACTACTGAACAGACAGTAGAGATAAAAATGGAAAAATAAGCATACAAATAATTTGAGATAATTAGTGATATTAGTATGTTATTAAGAATCAAATAATTTGAAATATCAATATAATAGCGAAATATTATTAGGAATCAAATATGTGCACACACAAAATAACACTTACTGCCATTCGTTAATGTAATTAAATGTAAAATAATATATACCATCATTAACATCAGATATAAATCTAATAATAATTATATTAGTAATAGAATTATGATCAAATAATGATATAAAATACGTAATTAAATTAAAATGAAAAAATAGAGAAAAAAATGAAAATATGAGATAAGAAATTTGAGACTTATGATTTCAAACACAATTTTGATTTTTTTTTTAGAAAAATGTGAAAGCTAGTTAGCGAAAGGAGAAAAGATAAACTTTTGGAAATGATTCAACTTTTGGAAAGCAGAGTTACATAATCTGTATGTATTTAATCATTGGCATATCATCGTGACATAAATCATTTTTGTTTTGCTATGTGTTTTACTATGTGAACTTACGTAATCGCGCCGCTACAAAGCGAGACGGGATGAGTTTTTGCGAGTTCCGCGGGCATTTCGCACGATTCTCGCTCATGGTACGTAATTTAGAATCGCAATGGCATAAAAACGATCATACTCCTCTGATTACCCTAGGCGCGCGGGTATTGAAACGGCTGTAAATTACTGAGCGACTGCCGCATCGGCGCTATTGACGGCTCTAAAATGTTGCCCTGATGGCTTAACTGGAAACTCTAAAACCAGTTCCTAATGACTTTTTGCGGTGGAACGAAGTGACCGGCGACAAAGACAAGAAAAACGCGCGGTCCACGAGTAAGGCACGAAGATGCGTGTTTATTATACCACTTCGGACTGCAGCCGTTTGAATTATCAAGAAATGTAGTAGGCATCAAAGGTCAGCTAAACGGACCACCACGATGAAAAGGAGCAGTTGAAAACGCAAACTGTTTTACATTAAATTTATACATTAAAATTGCACAAAGCATTTTTCTACTGAGAGAGAGAGAGAGAGAGAGAGAGAGAGAGAGAGAGAGAGAGAAAGAGAGAGAGAACAGACAGTATCACAACTCACTTTGTGATTTCAATCTGCATTTTATTTTATTATTTTCGTTGTATATATATCCTGTGCTAATTTACTCTAAAATGTAATCAGACAATCTTGTTAAATCCATTTTCAATATGTATAAAAAAAACAGATCTCAAAAAAAAGGAAAAAAAGAGAAAGAAAAAAAGACAAAAAATAATGTGCAACCTTGTGCAAATTATTTCGTGACGAAAGGCTAAGTAAATGCTTTTTACTTCTCTTTAAAATAATTGAACGTGATGTTAGTTTCTTTAGCAATTCCGATATCGGAGCCCAAGGTTATATCGCGCGTAAAATATCTCCTTTTAAACAATTTATGCAGTAGTCCTGCTGCGTCAATAATCCTGCGTACGTTATATATTTTTTACGACAAGCTGATAAAAGAATGTTTATGTATATTTAGACATTTATATTACATTAGCAAGTAAAATTTATTTTATTAAAATAATTTAAATGCATTAATAAAACATGATTTTCTGTTTGCTATAAATATGTCAAGTTCATATTTGATTTAAACGAAATATTTAAATAAAAAGTAAAGCTAATTTTTACTTATACTTAATTTTTGTATATTTAGTTTAGCATATTTTAATATATTTTGGAGTTATTGAATCCTCGAAATTAGAAAGTTATCGAAAGTTATCTCAAAAATAATTTTTATCAAAAATAATTTTTAATAATTTTATAAATACTGAGAAGCAAAAACGGAAAACGAAGTTCATGGTATTGCGAAGATCGAACCGTCGAAGGTTAGTAGGGATAAGGAAAGATCGAGGAAGTGGAACACGCCGGCGCAACAATCGTGTATGCGAGTTATCTCGCGCAGGTCGTGTAAGGTCGAGGGTCGTTCCTCTTCTCAACGAAAAGTGAGCCATTCGCTGCAGCTTCGCGTGCGCGCAAAGACATAGAAACGGCAGCGCTGTCGATATTAGAAGGTTAAAGGTCGTCGTGGTCGTTGCAAAGCACATCCACTTCTAAGCTCACGGTTTTGTCTCGAGACCTCGTATCCGCAAACTCCATAACACAGCAAACTAGAATTCCCGATCGATTAGTCTTGATTGTGATAAGATTGATAGAATCAACTTTCTGTTATCGAAGATTATAAGTTTAAATTTAAAAAAAGTCTCTCCGATAGTCTCTCTCTCTATTACATAAATACAAGCTAAAAGATATTATACATGCTAAAAAGTTAATACATTAATATATGTAAGTTTTTGATAATTCTCTGATATTTTACCTGGTTTTTATTTGAAAATGCATGTATACATTATCATCCTTTTGGATAACATGAAAATTGAAACCCATGGGAGCTAAGGTCGAAGCTAGAGATCGGGCGTGCAAACTACACAGCGGAAACAATCGTTTCATTCGCAGGAACGGCAGCGATCGCAAACGCGTGTCGAAGGTCAAAGGTGACGATGACTTCGTACTGTACGCCCACTTCCAGGTTGCATGTCACGAAGGTGAATATCGCTATATGATTGATAGGTCGATGCGCGCGTGTCTCGCCTCGAGCTCCGGCACGGTGACCCATACGGGCGCGTGCAGGCGAGAAGAGGGATCCTCTCCCGTATAAAGAGAAAGGGGGAAAAGACCTCTTAGCGCGCGAAGTCATAAGGTTAACTATTGTGGTGTATACACCACGTAGATAAGACTACCACGCGAATCGCAGGGTGAAAGTTTACGCCACGTTTTTTTCCCTCTTGGGCACGCGCGTGCAATGCGGACCCCACCGAAGATGATGCGCTTTTAACGTAGTCTGTGGTTCCGCGTGCGGTTTCTGAACACACATTACTTACCTACACTTACTTGTTAAACACATATCTTATTATTTACAATCACCGAGAATTTTTTATTTAATTAACGTTTCCTTTAAACAATAAGCTCGTAAATCTATTATCTCGATAGTGACTGTAATGAATATAATAAAATGCTACATATATACAATGTATGTGCGTGCATGCGTGCGCGTGTGTACATATATATACATAACTGTCGCTATAAATTACGCTATGATATTTACAATATGCGTCTAGATTTAATATTCTACTATATAATCAAAAGTCAATATATATATATATATATATATATATATATATATATATATATATATATATATATCTTAACGGAATTATCTAATATAGCACGTATCTAATCTGAATGAGTGCGATATTTATTTATAAATCACGTATATTCTTTAATATATGAATATATCATTTTTTATTTTATTTAAAAAATATCAAAATAATTTATGCAAAAAATACTAGGTAGTTTAATCATTTATTTTATTTTATCATATCAGCTGATATTGATTCAATTATATCAATCATTTGTTATATTATAATAAAGAAATATTTTTCAACTATTATAAGATAATATTGCGTTTTTATCGACTGATATACATCAGATAATCTTACGTTATTTTGGACAGATATACTGTTATCGCCTGTGAATTATGTTATAATTATGATGTGCATCACAAATCGCTCCTAATTAGGAACATTAATCGCTAAAAATTTTCTACTCATTAAGACTATCTATGAACATTTTTTCAAAAATTTATCTATGAAAGTTTTTTTAAAAATCTATGATACAATGCGTATTAAATAATTTTCTTTACAAGTAATAATTTTCTAATTTAACTTCTTTCACACAATAAAAAATCATTATTGCAATATTCTGTAAAACATATTATACATAAAATACGAAAATAATATTTAAACTTTATTATGTTTTAGAATCATCACATATAACTCAATTACAAATAAATCATACATATATATATATAATTTTCTTGAAATTTTGCTTATTGAATTGAAACAAAATCGGACAATTTTTAATTACACAATTTTAAATTAAGCAATTTTTTATTACGCTGTCGGGAAACATTAAACGAAAAATATAGAAATAATCCCGCTATTTTCATTATTTGATCTTGTTTGCTATCTTGAAGAGAAGGAAAAGCTGCGTTGTCATTGTGTGGGAATGATTACGCGGAAGATTGCGTTTCTCATTTGTCTCATATGAGGTTTGCGTGTACTCAGGAATGTCGCTCCTACGGCGAAGTACCAGTCCAACTAAACACTTCTTGGCTAATAAACCGAGGCGCCTAATTAATTAATGCCGTTCCCGTGGCGCATTTATTTCATTGCTAAGCTTCATCTCGTAATCAACGAACGTTTCGTATAAGCGCTGCTCGTACGAATTTTTTGGCCTTTCGATCTTTCACACGAATTACATCTTTTTTTCATTAATACGAATATAGAACACAGATCTAATTTCATGATGTAATTTCTAATTTTTGCGCTTTAATTCGAACAGGAAATTATTTTTATTATATTATTTATTATAAATATATATACATTCGTGATTATTATCTTCAATGTAAATATTAATTATAAAAAAGAAAAGCAAATAATTAGTAAATTTAAACTATAAGCTAAATAAAAATCTGACTTTATATCTTTTTCGAATGGATTGCCGAAATAATAGAAGTATAATAAAAATATTTTAGTAATCTTTAAAAAATAATTATGATATATGTATTGACATTATGCAAGAAATTCTGAAATAGAATTATCTCTTGAACATGGCGCATAATTTAATACGCCATTACGCGATATGTTTGCCATGTCATCGTATTAATTTCATAATTCAAATGATGCTCTCCATGATTTCTTCAAAACTATATCCTCTCCCGACATCGTGAACAATTCATAGAGAATCCCCACGGCGGATTACAATAGCGACTCCGATTTCCAGCGCAAAGTGGCTCGTATTCATGTGGCGTAATTAATAGACGAGGACATCTGAAATACAGCACTTCAAAAGAATGTGTCCACAAGTTTTAGGGTGAATTTATACGATTCACTTTTAATGATTTTCTAATTGTAAAACGAATCAGTTAAGAGAATGTTTATAGATGTGCCATTAGAATTAACTTGTTGAGATTAGAATTAACTTATTAGGATTAAGTAATGCAGTAATTTATTAGAATCAACTTATTAGAATTAAATAATGCAGTACAGTGTGAACTTCCATAGACATTTGTGTCTTCTCAAAAAGTTCAAACATGAGAATGACTAAGAGTATTTTCGTTATATACAATTCATAAAATAATTACAATCCATAAAACGATTATGAGAAGAACACGTTGTGTTATTTATTTGCGGATACATAGTTTACTCATCATTTCGCCGTTAATTCGGTATCGATTTTCAAACTGTCGCGTGAATACACTTTTAGCACGACAATACTAAACAGAATCGAGCAATGCGCTCCTCGTGCTAAGCGTAGTACGCACTTTAATCTTATTTATATACCGGGATTCGATGGAATTAATGGCCACGCCCTGCGAGCGCGATCCCTTCGATTTCCGGGGCCGCGGTCCCGGAAGAAATCCTTTCTATGCGTGTACACGCGCACACTCGGGAGAGCACACGGGGCCGACGCACTCGTGCGATGTAAGATGCATCCGGAGCTCTGGAATGTTGCACGGGGACGCGATGCGGCAAATATACCTGCCGAGCGATCTTGAGAATGGGGAGAAGAAGTCGAGCCGCGATAGAGTTGGTCGAGGGCAGTCTCACTGGTGGAAGAAGGTCAAGAAAGTTAAGAGCGAAGTTAATTACCGGCCGCCTCGCCGGAACTACCGGCGTTCGCCGTGGTCGTCTAGGAGGATCGCTGCCAGACTTTATGCTCAGGAATACTAGACTTTTTGTATATCTAATCGAGACTCGCAGAAAAGTCGGTCTATTTTCGCAAGCGGAATCAAACGAGATCTTTACATATTTTATATTTAAGCAGCACTTTCGAGGTTGTTTCACATTGTGAGATAATTGATACAAAGCGATTGGATTATCGAGACATTCGACAAAATCCAGAATTTTTTTCTTGTACTTTTTTAATATTCGACATCAAAAATATAGGAAATCATTAAAATTTATGCGAGCGACATAACAATTTACTTAACATTCATATGCTTTTAAAAAATCTCGGAAGAAATTAATCATTCGTTATGCGGTGCAATTATTTCACGTCGACGAGAGAAAATCGCGATCGAGGAAATTTCGCGTCTTCGTCATTTTGTACGGAAGATCAATCGTGTTTCCCCGATATGCAACAGTTAATATTCCATGAATGACTCGGCTGTTACTCGGGCGTCCTGCAACGAGTTTGACATGCTCGTTAATCTCCATCATTACACGTGTCAACACAGTATAACAAATACGATGAAAGAGTTAATAACGTGCACAGTACAAGCAGAAAAGACACGTAAACGTATATGATTTCCCGACGTCGCGGAAATGTCATAATAATTGACATTCGCATAAAGTATAGTGGACTGCAAGGAATATATAGCTTTTGTAAGTGACATATTGAATCTTAATAATACTTATTAAAGCATCCTGTATAAATATATGAATGAGACTCAATTTTAGACATCTTTAGAAATACTATACTGAAGTAAAATAAAATTTTTGTTATTCAAATTCTCCTAGCTTATTAATTATTGATCAAGGATCTTATTTAATATTTTATTAATATCTATTAGTTTAATTATTAAATTAATTTGGAGATTAATCCGACAATGTGTGTCATAATAACATGCGTAATTTTGTTTAAGCTGTTCGAAAGAGAAAGCCGGCATTTCGAGAAAGTTGCGAGTTTTCCGTTTCGGCGGCTGTAATTTTCGAAGCGGAGTAACGGTTAAATAATCGACTTCGATGTAATCGTCGAGCGCATGATTTCACAGATGAATTTATAACGTGCAGGCCATTTAAATTGGAAAGGAGTTTCGACCAGTGCCGGAGAAGTATTATACAATCGGTCAGGTTAATGGTACAAAAGAAATCGGTGATATTTCATGGCAATAACGTAACGACCCGTCGCTGGATCAACGCTAATCCTCATTAATTTGCAAAATTGAGAGTTCATACGCCTTTTTTCATATTAATTATCACGTAATGGAAAAACAAGTTTTAATCGCAAGTTCTTTTTAGTCGCAATTTGCAAGAGGCTATAATTATACAAAGTAACGCTAATAGATTAATAGCATTTTATGTATAAAACCAGTTAGATTATTTTGATTAATCTTTTAATACTCATCTCTAAATTATATAATATTCGAATATCAAGATGAAGACGATTTATGATCAACTTTTCATTTAATCTCTCAAAATATCGATTGTATGAATATCGATTACTGATCAAGAATTACTTTCTTTTCCAATCGTTTCATGAAATATCTTATAACTTATCTTCAATTGCATTTTGAATGCTTGTGAGGCATTTCCGCGACATTAGACGACAACATTCGATAGCCTAAATTAATTTATGCGAGCACGTGTAGTTATCGTCTTGCAAACGTCAAACGGAAGATGGGAACACGACGAGAATTTCAGTCTGTCAGAAACAAGGCGGATTATATAATTCTTCGTGGTGCAGATAATCCGAAGCGTTCGTGGCCGGAGCGTCCACGTCCACGAGGGCTCAGCTTTCTCCTTCGTGAACTTACCGCCGGCGGCACATTAAAGAAATCGACGAGACATCTTCGCGGTCGTGGCCGTCCAAGTCGTGCGTTCTACTTGCGCTTTGCTTTAACCACCTTGCGACAAACAATCATCGCGAATATATGATCATTGGAATTCCATTTTACATTATTTATTCCGGATGCTATTAAGAATTAAAAATTAAATTAGAAATTGAATTAATTGTTATTTCTTCATATAAAAACTTGGCATAAAGAAAACCTTTATTAATCCACTATTAACTGAATGCAGAAAACTAATCACATTTTTACGTACCGTTTATGGAAAATTATTAAAACTAATTGTATAAATATTGTTTCCAAAATAGAAAGTCTAAAAATATTTAGAGAATATTTGTTAAAAAATAATACGAATTATAAAATGCAAACTTTAATTAAAACTAATAGTTAAATTTTAATTATGTGATAATAATTTGTAAATCTATCTATTATTATTATATTTGTATATCTATGATCTTAATAAAATCGATTTATAATAGTTTTTTATAACAGTTTCGACAATCTTTGCATTCGGCATTTAAAAATTTCAAACGTTCGAAATCAATTTTTAATTAGAGAAGTCGAGAAGTCGAACTCAGGAAATGATTGGAGACTGAAATATTCTTTGATTTCAAGTCAAAGAGATTAAATCCTTATTGATCAGTGCATTGTTGCATGACGAACTCGCGAAATGTATAAGCCACATTATGCACTTGGTGTGTGTATTAATTTATGTTGCCGCTGTTTGTGCAGATACGAAAATAACAAGTATGCATCAAGAAATACTCCCTCGTGATGGTTTTGATCTTAGATAAGGGCAGGATTCGCGACAAAATTTATTATTGACACGGAACGTCATGTCACATTGTGGTCGCTTTTTATCACGCTTTGTAAACTTGTTGAATCTAGTTATTATGTCTGAGGACGATTCATTTTTTAATAAATAATAATTTGAAGTGCAAAGAGATACAATAAAAAATAGTTATAAATAATTTCAAACTTTAAACACATACACACACACACATGTATATATACATACACGCACGCACGCACGCATAATGATGTTAGTAGATATCACACAAAATTATTCATTTAATTATATGTATATAATGTAATGTATTTTATTTACTTGATACTTAAATTACTTTAATTAAATAAATTTGCTCAAATCAAATTACACATTTACGCAGTAAATATTTCGAAAATCTATATATTAAAGAGTATACAAGCAATCCGTTGAGAAATGAAATTGTTCGTTGTTGATGACGATCAGATTTTCTGCATGGAGCATAGCCAGGTGGTCTCAAAGCAAAACTCGTGCCACAATTAATACTGCAGGAAGTGCAACCGAAGAACTCGTGTACGTGTACGTGGACACGCACACATCCCTAAGGCATGGAGGATAATATGTGTTTCAGATAACGAGCATCGTATCGTTCTATTGGACTTAACTCTATTTACATAAAGCCATTAATTAGAATATTATAGTTTCGCGTAACGCGCTGTTCGCTCTCATCTCTTTCTCTTTCTTTGTGCCCTCGCGTTGTTTCTTCCTCTCTTTCTGATTCTTCTCTTTTCTACACTTATATAGCCTTAACAAAGTTCAACTTTAAGTGACTTAAGTACCAGAATGCTTTGCCTGTTGCCCAATGAAAAAAGATTCTTACATATAATATTATTATAGATAAATCTAAATTAATCTCATACATATCCCGTTCACAAATAAATAAGATAATTAAATCTATCAGATATTAAATATCTAGTTACAAAAAAGTTTTAATTCTTTTTTATCTTAATTTTTTGTCTTATTTTTTGTAATAATATGATACATTTACCTGCATAGAAATTAAACTATTCAATTAACATTTTAAAAATTGATGAACAATAGTAGAAATAAAATTTTTAGACTTTTATAATTTAAATATGTAACTATTTAACAAGTTAGAACATCATTAGAACAAAAAAGCAATAAAAGAAACTTCTTTAATAAAAGAAAACTAATCTTTTTTTTCTCACAGAAAAAAAAGATTAGTTACAACAGCAAAAGTACAAAAATCTGTGTGTGATAACTACATAATGTATATAACTTACAACTGAAATTTGGCTACACAACAATTTTTGCTATTGTAACTAATCTTTTTCTATTTTTTCTCTGTGCTGTTCCGTGTTGTACAACTGTTTGCAGTTAACCGAAATCATGAACTCCGCTGTTGATGGCGGAATTGTACTGAAATTCAATCAAACTAATGTTGTTTGTGTGTTAAATTAAATTTTCGTACATTCTGGAATTGTGTGAGCGTGAAATTTCCGATGCCTCCGAAAGTGATTGCCGACCGTACACAACAGCACGTCGATCTACTCTTCCAGTCTGTTACAGCCGCGAAATGCCAGGTAAGGTATTATTGACACGGCATAATATTTCTGTAATGACCGTCTGTAGAAATGAACCGCAGTCAATGAACCAACGTCAATCGACCACGGAGAATTACCGAGTCCATTACTGAACACTTCCTCGAACCCATATTTCTCCTTCGGTACCTATTATCTCGTTCATCGACACCAGGTGAACCATGCGAGTGATGCGCGAGCATCGAATATCCGTAAAGATCATCGCAGATGTCCCTGATCCAACTCGCAAAAAAATTCATTTGATCCTAACAAAAAAAGCACTAAAAAAGATATGCTATTTGAATTTTTAATTAAACCACTTGTAATCTTGCTTATACTTATTATAAGATAAGATGCAAAGGTAAGAAACTTTGAAATGTTCTATATGTGTGACTAAGATATCAAATTAATTACTCCTGTTACAAATTTTACGTACTCATTCCAATGATATAAAAACACATACATACACAATCTATAATATTATTATCGTTTCTCTTCAAAATCTTTCTTCTTACTTAAGTTAAATATTATATTTTGGTGTCTCAAAAAGTACTTAACTCGTATCATTATGCACTTAAATGGAAATTATGATGATATTCAGAACATCTTAAAGAGTTTTTAAGCAGAAATCTGGAGTCTGCTCACGGCTTTTAACGTGCGCCACGAAAAATCATTAAGATTCCTATGATTCTTGCGGTGCGTGAGAAAAAAGCGGGGCCGATGAATAGGACTCCCCATTGATGATCTTTACCAGAGAGCAAGCGATTCTTTCTGCTGAAGTCGCGACGTTGGTTATTATGTGCACATCATGCGCGTTAAATACCGGACCGCGGTTACACGAGTGGCGCGAATCGAAAAACGGGGAAGAAGGTGTCAACGACCTTACTCGTTCGCTGGCGTGCGATGATGTTCCCCGTTCGACAATCACGTCGAGGGAGAGCATCGAATGTATGTACAAACTGCGAGGTTGACCGCTGGTCGATCTCTCGCGAGGTCATTGGACCAAGGCCGGTCCTACCTGTCGTACATGAACATATATGAACTCTTCCGCAGTGATTACAGGGGGTCCACGAAGCACAGCCAACACTCACTGGACTTTGAAGGATGTTCTTTTTGTGTACTTTGATCAACAGAAAGAGACAGAAAGAGATCATTACTTTGCGACATTATGCAGCGGACTTGTATAGAGATAAGTTCACAAATTACTAATGAATTGTGATGTTTTTTTTTTTATTAAAGTCTTAATTGAAAAGTGTTATGCCTTCAAGATTGATACCTATATATCGGGCGCAATAGAGGAGAGGAGAGAAGAAAATTTGAGAGAAAAACCTATGAATACATCCATCTTGAAATGTACGTGATGTTGATTAATTTAGTAAGAATAGCTTCCTCTTTATCAATAAATCTAAAAATATTTAAAGATAAAAAATGTGATGTGTGATTGTTTAATATAAAAGCATAAAAGAATGATGAAGAAAGAGAAGAAAGGAGAAATGTGCCAAATCTATCAAAATGAATGTTATTAGAAATTAGAATCTATAGTAGACAATAGTATCTATTAGAAAAGAAGAAAAAGATTGTATGGTATTTTAAACATTATAGTTCTAAGTCACGTCTTGTTACGCCATTGATGAAATACTGAAATACTGAACGAATTTGTACCAGTTTTGATCTCGCAAGAAGCAAACGTGGATGCCATCAGATTCATCAAGTTCGACGGAAGACGAACGTCGCATTTGCATCGAATGCCAGCGTCGAGTACTATTATAATATACGGGCGTGGATTCGAGAGTGTCCGAGAGACGAAGAAAGCGACGCAGAAGCTCCCGTTGGTCCGTGTTGTTGCGCCGAAGTGCAATGCCACCATTACTCTTGCCCGATGCACTTCCTACTGCACTCGGCTTGACGTTGGGCGGCGATGTCGATGTATTCGCTTATCGCAATTAACGCGCATTAACATAAGGTGACATTTTCTTTGCGTATATATCAGTAATTTGCATCTTTCATAAACAGATGATATTATTGAAGTAATAATAAAACAAATGAAATATATGAATTCATTTATATACGGAATACAGTTTTGCTAAAGTATCTAAAAATTTAGCTGGATACAAATCTGAAAATAATTTTGAAAATAATTTTAAACCATCAAAATAACTACGTAAAAAAGAATGATGAGCAATGTTGCAAAAAATTTTAATATGCTGAATCAATTTGAATGTTCTACACAGTTATTTTGATAATTTAATAAAATTATTTTTAGATCTATCTAGTTAAATTTTTAGATACTTCAGCAAAACTGTTCTTTCCTTGCACATACAAAACTATAAAAAGATTCAGTTTTTATATGTGACTTAAGAATTTAATTTTTAATTTAAAAAACTTTGTCTAAATTTCCTCGAAAATTCTCTAATCATTTTTTCAAGTCTTTAAAAAAAATTATATTACGTCATATATTTTAAATTTTAATTAAAAACTAAAAACTTAGCTTAAATAAAATTTTAATATGTCATTTGATTTCTTTCTCTTTTTTTCTAATTAAACATTTAAACATTTAATAAAACTTTAATAACCAATTTTTTATCAAGTTTTGCTAAATTTTATTTAAGAAACGATAATTTTATAATTTTTTCATCAAACAATTAAGAAAAATGTCCAAGTTTGGTCACGACTAGATCTTAGTGCTCAATAATATGTACATATATGTATTTAAGTACAATATTTCAGGTTTTTTAAATTGCGCGTTGCTTACTATCGGACTTACAATGCAACCATAAACTAAAATAATCTCAAGAAATTAATTGAGCGCTAATTTGATAATAATAATAATAATAATAATAATGCTGAACCTCTTGACTTTCCGGGACAGACGTCTTTAATTCAACCATATGATCATTACGTACTTGGCCATTTTCCTTAATTATTTGATATATTCATTTAAACCAGAGCTGGGATTTAGTTGCACATTTCGAGCCGATTTCAGAGTCGATGATCACTGTTCTCCTCTTGCCGCTCGCATCCTAGCAACGAGCAGCCGGATGCTTGTAAACAACGCTCGTGACGCTTCACCTCAGGAGCGTTCGGAAATGATGATTCGGACCCTAAGATGACATTGTAATCCCCCTGAGTTTTGAGTAGCTAATTAGAACTTTTCTTTTTTTTTGTTTATGCTTTGCATTTAATTTTACACTAATAATTAAAATTTCTTTTGTTACTAATATTATTAATAGTAATAATACTATGTATATTATTATTAAAATACGTATATTTTCTTCATTTTATAATTATCTAAATATATGTTTTATTAAAATTTTA
>JANQDE010000024.1:2029808-2095316 GCA_037157785.1 Cephalotes varians | reverse complement strand
CATAATGACCCTGGTTTGCAAATAGAAGATGATAAAAAATCTTTGCAGACTAAGGATTAAAAATCATCAGCAATTACTCATGATTTCGAAATAAACTGAATATCTTATGTTATAGCATGTTATTTTCTTATCAGAAGAAGATCATGAAAAATTTAGAGAATTTTCACAGTAATTTTGTTTTATAAATTTCGATTGAATTTTTTTTTAAATCCACTCTTTCACTCAATCGCAACTGCTAAACCTTAAACCGGTCTTACTCTCATCACTGGTTTATCATTCAAATCCTGAAATA
Organism: Cephalotes varians; assembly: GCA_037157785.1. Lineage (NCBI taxonomy): Eukaryota > Metazoa > Arthropoda > Insecta > Hymenoptera > Formicidae > Cephalotes > Cephalotes varians. Next base: position 2,095,024 of record JANQDE010000024.1, on the reverse strand, counting down.
AAGATGATTCACGATTGAAAGGAATGTTAGACATATGGATATTAACGTGTTCTTGTGATTTCAAATCATTTGCTCGAGCAAAATTGCAGCGATGATCACTACGGATAATGTCAGGCGCGAATGTCAACCGAACGTGGCAAATACCGATGGCATATGTTTTTTTCTAACGAACATACCGAGCGGATCTTAAATACACATATGAGCATGTATATGCAATAACACAAATGTCGTATGATCTAATCGACATTTTTTATTTTTTATTAGTTGTAGAACTAAGAGATTGAAATTCATTTAAATCTAAACTTTTAATAGTATATTCTTATTTGATGAAATAACTTCTTCAGATTTCTAACAAAGATAAAGATTAATTCATGAATTAGATATACATATTGACTTTGCTAATTTAATAATGATTATAATAGTAAGAGTAATATTTAAAAATACCTTGAACATAATACCAGTCTTCTGCATTTAAATTAGCAATGATAATAAAAACAAAGAAGAAAATATGATATTTGTATAATACAATTTATAAGCAAGAATTTTTCTGATATATTATTTATCGAAAAATCTTCAATTATGTTCGTATTCTTCTTTAGAAAAAGATTTCGACTGAGATGACACGCAAGTTGATATAACTGTGTACCTGCGTCGACTCCGGTGGACCTTTTCTGCTAAGGATCAATAGACATACGTGGTTGTAATTTGGCGACAGGAAGAAGTCTCTTTCTTTTTCTTTCTTTCTTCTGCTAAAAATCGACATCAAATGTAAAATTTAATGTTTTGTTTCCGAATCTTTAATCGCGACGAAAATGACTCAATGCGTCGTCGTTTTTTTGATCAAGCAAGGCCTTTTTTCAACTTCTGCAAATCCTGTTAGCGATTTGTTAATAATTTAACTCTGCCAATGAAATTTTTTGCGAAATCTATCCGCCAAGAGAGCTGGTAAGAATTTATCGATAATATTTATACATGTAAATTTTTACAAACAATTCAAATAAATATTAATGATAAAATACTAACAGTATTCATCATCAAAATTATTGCCAGGAATGCTTTTGGTAATAATCCATTGAATCAAGTATTTTGGCTTATTCAAATTTATATTTTAAATAAACGTTTTATATATCACTCGTTATATAATTTATTACGGATTATTAATATTTTAAATTTTTTTACATATTTTTCAAAGTATAATTTGCTTCTCTAAAACCAGAAACATTTGCTATTTTAGTACAAATAGAATTTGATGATGAAAGATATCTGATATAACATGATGTATATTTATTAGAATAATATCGTATAATGTAATCGACACACGTTATTACACGTATCATATGTAAGCGCACAGATCTAGACAATTTAGAATTCATCTAGACGACTAGAGTTCATGGATCAAACGAGCTCATCATGGTCCTTGATCCTGATATCGCGATCCTGACAATTAATAAGCATTTGCATTTTCAACGCGCGCGCATTCCAGATACATGCACTCTAATCTAGCGTAGTTGCATAACGCACGGCGTATGATGGATTACGCAACTCTCGACACCGCGGGCAGGTATCGGACAGCAACGCGCGTACATGTTCCGTAAATATAGACTCGCTCATTCTCATTATGCTAACGGATCGCGAAAAGCGAAAAGCTTGACGTAGCTGAGAAATTGAATCTTGCAAAGTCCAGGGAAGAGTAAAGAAAGCGAGATGTATATAATAAAAAAAGATTACTTTATTATTCTCTATCTCCTCGAGAAAGGAAGAGAGGAAGAGAGCAATAAATATTATATAATGGTTAAAAAATAAAAATCATTAAAAAAAGAGAAATTGAGCAAAATGTTTTCTTATAAATGTGGTAATTATTTTATTCCGCGAAGAATTATCACAGATTCACATAATCGCAAAAATAATAATTTTATTTCAATTACGTGTCGTGATAAAATATCTTAGAGTTTTTCTCGATTTGCTTCATGTTAATACGTAATATTTCTTAATTTCTTAATATCTCTCAATTTTTATAAAATACTTTTATATGGACACAAGATTTTTGCAAGAAATCGATCGGATCCAATTATTACAAAAAAAGTTGGTGTCAATTTTCTAATAAAATAAAAACAATAGAATTAAAAAATTATTTTTTTTCTCTAGAAAAGTACTGCACTATATAGTACCTACATTATATAAAAGCAAAGAATATTCACATTACATTTTGTTACAGTTTTCATCAAAAATTGTAATATCTTTCTCGTTTTTGTCTGTTTATAATATCTCTTTTCTGCAGTGACTGATTCAATTCTCAGCCACCTAGATGCGCGCACACGTGAGTGCTCGTCAACGGCTAACTGTGTTTTCATTTCCTGTCAGGAATAAGAGAGAAAAAACTGAAAGGCCGTCTTCGAACTGTGCGGTACAGTGCAACGCGGTATGCCCACGCCCTTCCGACGAGAAACGATCTTCCCTATCGGTCAGGTATGCAAACTCCGACTTACATGTCGGCGGACGGACAGCCCTCCGCAATAAGGAAGCGCTCGTTATGATCGATCTCGCGAGCCCGACAATGCCTGGCAGATTATTCGGAATGGGCATTGCGATAGACTCTCTTTGCAGTCAAGGTATCTCTTCCTATTTCTTAATAATATCATAAAACCCCTATTTTAGGACTCTCCGTTTAATACAATAAATGAATAAAATAGTATCAAGACTTAAAAAAACATGAAAATGAAAAATCGGCATAAAAAACATTATTCTTGTAAATTTTTTTATTTATTTCAATCTTTATACTTTTGTTATGTTGATGATTATTATATTCTATTTTTCTACAAATATATTTATTTTATTATAGTGAGTTACATGAAAATATTAATGTTGAACCATCTTTGATACAATAAATGCGTTATTTCTTAAATTGTTTATATCTATCGAGAGTCTATGCGTTGAAGCATCACGCTTGATAAATCTGCAACTGGTCTCTTCGTACTTATCTATCTAACCGAGGAGAGAAAAATGCAAGCGCAACGATCAACGTTACAATGTCGAACGTTACGATTGCGACGATAACGTTAACTAGATGCCGGGGCGCTCCTCTATTTTGATGGAACGGAACATTCTCTTCCGAGAGAGCCACAGTCCCAAGCAGCGATTAATCATCAATATTAGATCTAACGTTCCGGTACGCGGCCGACGATTTATTGCGCGCACTCTCGGCAGAAAAAATGGGAGAAGAACATCGATTTTTCCGAGCGATGCGTACGTGTACGTGTACACCGGGCCCGCTAATCTACGAATATCAAATCAACGTCGAACATGCCTCGATTTTCGCGATACATAATTCTAACATTCATACGAGATTACGTCATAGGCAATATGCGATTTGCAGAGCAGCTTCCGGCGGTTCGTTTTGATTATAAATTATAATAACGGTGGCTTTAACTCGTGGCTTAAACTTATTTTTAAATAAATGGGACTTAGTGAAAAAGAAAAAGTATAAAAAAGAATTTATCTTAATAATTATTGTATAAAATACAGTAAGGAAAAGTGAGATAGCAGTTATTTTCATATCCCAACATTTGTGTGCTTTAAGACAGGAAAATTTTTATTTGGACTCATTCTACTTTTGTCACAATTTTTAAAAAAAGGTAATTACAAATTTAAAAGAAGTATAATCCTTTCTTATAAAAAAAAAGGCATGTACATCGATACTCGCTCGATCACATATCGAAGTATTGTTGCCTCTTTTCCGCGGTCAATTCTCTTACTGCGCTTACTTCGTGAGCAACTATCATTGCATATTTTGATATCGTGTATATCATGTATATCGAGGGATTAAAAGCAAGTATATAACAATAGTGTAAAAGCAAATGTAATGAAAAATAAAACATAAAAAGTTAAATAGCGCGTGAAGCGCACGTCTATGATGTCTAGCCTTATAAAGAATTTATTTTAAAATTTACTATAAGTATGTGTAACATATATACGTATCATGAATTTTATATAAATTACGGATTATAAATTACACATAAAAATATTAATGTGCGCAAATTACATAGACTATTCACCAGACACGTTGCTTGATCAAAGAATTAATTTTTTTTTATTTGATAAATTTTTAAATAATTATTTAAAATTATTTTCTTCGATTACTTGATATAACAAATTTTAAAAATATCGCACATATTGCACTAAACGCTGATATCACGAAGTATGTTTCGCCATATAAAAAGACATGCTCTTGTTGAACATGACTCGAAAAAGATCACTCCTTTTATCATCATTTTTTTCTCGACTACAATATAAAAATGTAATTGTTTTTCTCCGTTGCAAAAGAATACATTTAGCGACTAGTAACATCGTAACGCACGAAAGCGCATTCCCCGAGGGATTTATAAATACATAGACTGCGCCACGCAAAAATGCGCCGTACATCCAGGAAGAATCTCAAGGATCACCTCAGCGCGTTCCGAATTACACCGCGATAGTCGGCTCCGAGCGACGTGTTATCGAGATCGCGGCCGCTGATAATCGTTTCGAGTTTAGCATCCGACGGTGAGGAGAAAGAAAGAACAAGAAAGGAAGAGGGAAAGGGGGATGAAAAGAGAGAGCGAGAGAGAGCGGTCCATGTCGTGTCCACGGGGCGTGCACAGTTATCCGGATGATCCTCCAGAGAGAATCCTCTTCAGCGGTATATTACGTATGTGCGATTCACCAAGCGTGCGCGGATATATAAGAGTTACGTCAGATGCATTCAGGAAGAGCTCGCGCGAGATGCGCCGAGTTGCGCAACCGCGGAAAAAGCGCGCGCTGCTTGGAAACATCCACGGATCCGCGTATATGTACGTGCATATGTACGAAAAAAGTGGAAAAGAGCGTGAGTGTATGTGTGCGTACATTGTGGGTGTGTGTGCGCGCGCGCCGTGGGCCGCGTAAATGGCACACGCACGAACATAAATGCGGAGGCGGGTAAACGCATACGCGCGAGTAACGTGAGAACTTCTCCTCTCGATTTCGTCGACGGTATTTCGACTTGGATAGATTACCTCGCAATCGATGTGTGTAAGAAGTATGGCGAGTATGCGTGCAGGGGAGCCTTAGGTCAGGCACGATTTTTATCGTCTGAAACTCCGAAGGAGAATATATATAATAAATGGATAGATTGAATGGAGGGAAAAGAAGTTTGAGGCATTAAATGCCCCTCCCCGCAAAGGTATGTATAGCATGATGTAAGCTAAAAAAAGAAGAATAAGCATTACTCACTATCTACAATCCGTTCTCATAAACGTTAATTCGTGCAAATCAAATCCTGGGAACACATATATTTTATTTTATTTTTTTTAAAGAGAAAATATAAATATATATAATATATATTATAAAATATAATATATAAAATATATAAAATAGTAACATACAGAGAATAAAAATAGAATATGCTAAGAAGTTATCTTTTATTGAAATTGTAAGGATAATTAAATAAAGAAAATATAAATAGGTTTATAAACAACGAAAAAACAGAACAATATTTCATTGAAATTGATTCTTCCTTTCCATGAAATTAATTCTAAGGAGAGAGAGAGAGAGAGAGAGAGAGAGAGAATGACCTATACATATAGATAGAGAAAATATTTTCTATTTAATATTTTATTAATTTTAGTCCAAAGAGAGCAGAGAAGCTACCTGTGGATAAATAAGGCATAAGGTGGGAGCGAATTTATTAAAATCAGTAACGTTGCGAAGCCTATAATCCACGACACGCGCGCATTCCTCATGCATTTATGTATGTGCGCGCGCCGAGCTGCAGCTCGAGCGACGCGTGCGGATAACGTAAAGCCTTTGTCTGCAGCTTCATCTCGCTTCCGTTTTGCTTCGTCCGCATGTAGAATTTAACAATTTTAAATAAATTTATAATTTTTACACATATAAATGTACGCAGTTTTCTTTATCTTATGAAGCTTAGTAACATGCACACGAGAAGACTGGCATGAAACACAAGGTGTCTCATTTTAACTTTCACACTGAAATATCTCAAAACGTACAAAAGACACGGAAAAATATTTTAAACAAAAATTGTAGGGTTTGAAAGGGTACCATTGGTTTGATCTTGAATAGCGCTGCCAAGATCAAGGTCACTTTGAATTTTTTTAATTCAAAGCTTTTCGTGCACATTATTATAGCCCTTCTTGAAATCTTTTCAAAACACTATAATTTAATTTACTTCGGATCAGCCGTTTTGAAGTTATCAAAGTTTATATGGTATCCAACAAAGATCGGTGGTTAATCCGGCTAAAGAAAGATCGAGGGATGATTCGGCCAACTAAGACAAGATTGATAGATAGGGATGATATTCTTACTGGTTCTTACCATACTATACGGATGTATCAAAACTTCTCAGTCAAAATCTCTCAATTTTTGCCGAGTCGTCAAAAATGTGTGGTTTAACGTTGTCATAATGGAAGACAATGCCCTTTCTATTGATCAATTCTAACCGCTTTTCCTGAATCGATTGCTTCAATCGTATTAGATGTTGACAGAGATTAAAATCAATCGTTTTATCTGGCAGCGGCAGCTCATAGTAAAACGAGTTTCCTTCCAATCCTATCAATCTCAGACACACAGCATTACCTTCTTTGACGTCAATCCGAGCTTTGCGATCATTTGTGATACCTCACCTCGCTTCGATCACGATCTTTTTTGAATATTATTATTGTATTTATCTACTTTTCATGGCTCGTTATCAATCTTTTCAAAAATGGCTCAATTTTGTTTCATTTCAGCAGCGATTCGCAAATGGAAATTCGGTCCATTAAATTTTTTAGCGTCAAATCATGTGGCACCCAAACACATCAAACTTCTTTGTGTATCCAGCCTTACGCAAATACTCCAAAACGGTTTTATGATCAATTTCTTCTTAGCTATATCATAACTGTTCACATGATGATTTTAAAAAGTAGCTATTTATAAAAAATAAAATATGTCAAACATGTTCCTGATTTTCACTTATTTTTAAATTTGATTGAATGCATCAATATCATTCAAATCTATTTCAATATGTTCTATGAAATGGCATCTTTTCAACGATATGTAACATTAATAGCCAAAATGTCAAAAATCAACTAGATCTCCATTTATTGGCAATTTGTAATAAGACTTTTCCTCTAATTCAATATTTTATTCCAATGTTCTCTCGAAATCATCTTTCTCGATTTAATATCTCTCTGCATTTCGTAGTTCTCTGTGATTAATTAGTTTTGAATGAGATAGTTATATTCTCACGTTTCCAAACATTTCAATTAGAATATTTGCTAAAATCGCAGTCCAAGTAACATGACATTTCTTCGATGACATATTCTCGAGTGGAATAATTGAGTACAATTTTTCTCGTCTGCGAAAGGTCAGTAAAGAAGACAATAACTCGTTTATTATGTCCGGTCTTATATAATTTTTTTGTACCTGACATCGACCAAGGTGTTCCTGTACACGCAGAGGAAGTGTCGTAATGCAGGATGATGTCGTGCATGTCCTTGCTGCTATCATTACACGTGACTCTTAATGTCAATTTGCTTTAACTCCGGATACGTCGTTCCGCAGGAATCGCTTCGAAGAAAGCGATGAGTTGAGGGTATTAAATACAATTGCCATTGCCTCCGGCAGTTTGATAATTAAAAAGATTGATGGAAAATAAATGGATACTCATATACTTACATTTTACGCAGCTTACATCGAACGTACATACTTTGTGTGAAATATTTGACGTAATTTTCAGATACCTTTTGTGATATGTATTTTTTCTTGAGCTTGTAAAAAAGAATGCATTATACATTAAAAAATCAAAATAAAAAATTCAGAATTTATTATCAAAATCTGAATTATTACGTAATTCACAAATTTAATTATAAAAATTAAAAAAGAAAATCTGTACTGTCTTATGAAATGTTTATATAAATATCGGCTGTTGTATATAATAATAATTAATTATATAAATAAAAGATTACTATAATGCATAAAAATTTTTATTAAATTCTTTAATTATAATTACACTATCGAAAATATTCAAATTTAATGCACTTTTGAAGGCACAAAGTAAAATTATATGCATCTGATATTATTTATCAATTGATAACATTTATTGATCAATTGATTTTGATTGATGACATAAAACGAAATGAAACTATTCGCCTAAAAATCGCCATGAGAACGAACGTGAAATCTTTAAAGTCACGCGAGATAGATTTAATTATGGTTTAAGGTTTTTGCACGAATTATCGGTCCTTTCAGTCTCTTGGGAGAATGAAAGTACGCCGGACAAGCACGTGTGTGTGGGCGTTATCAATCGGGCCCACGGGGCATTCGGGGCTTTTTACGACGACTATTACTCCGACCATATTTCATTCAGTGTATTTGTGGTTGTCGTTGATAAACGATACAGTTGTATTAACCCCTTTAAAATACAGGGAAGGCATCTCGATCGCGCACTCACGATGCGGCGATATTAATAATTGATTGCATGCGCCTCGTGTTGCATGCCTGCACGGACACGTAACGATTGCGTAATTCCGTACGGAAACAGATGTAAATGATGCGTGATAAAATGTGGATATTTCTCACGCTTGTATACATCTCAATGATACACAAGTGATTTTTACTTGTGCTCAGTAATTGTTGAATGAAATCGATAAAATCAGAATGGTAAGGATTATGAATGAACTTGCAATTGTTTTTAGAGGAAATTTTGTGTTTATGTCTATTTATAATTCGCAATTATATTGGAATGACTATTTTGTGCGCAGTACCTGTTGCAACCTGCAATCTGATCGGGCCTAAGTGGGCAGAACGTATTGGCGCGCCCGCACATGCATAATCGCACAATGATGCATAATAGACTAACGATATACATATATATGTCGATGTCGCTTAGTCAAGTGCCATACTGCCATAATAATTGTCCCGGCATCTGACCCTCGTTAAACATGTTGCTTAATCGTCCGCTGCTCCTTGGGAACAATCCTTCACCTATTTTTTACTCGATCCACGCGCACAGCTCACTTCGACTCAACGTCAATCAGACAACAAGACTGCAAGAATTTTTGAGAATATTTACCAATATGTTTATTAATTATTATTCTATTTTTACGCAGTTATTGTTATTTGTTAAATACAACTATTTGATTTTAAGTAAAGAATTTATTTTTATGATGTATCGTATGTATTTGGCTGAGAGAAAGTTCTCTTATAATTTTATTATAAAATACATATTATATATATATATATATATATATATAAATCTACTAATTATTGTAATATTCAAATATTAGAATAGAATACAAAGCTAGGTTATATAATTTCGAGAAATATAGAGATAGAATATAAACAAAGATAGAAATTAAAATATAAGAGAAATATAAATTTTAAATACTGGAATACGATATAAAATTCTTTATTTTCACTTTTGATACTTAAAAAGTACGTTCAGTTTTATTGTAAGATAACTTTGTGAACTTTTATAAAAATTGATCAGTTTTAACAAGTTAAGTTACATATATTCAAAAAATATCAGCATACATAACACACTTGTATGTACACATGTTGTCTTACATAATTTGTTACTCTTAAGAGTTCTTAAGTAACAAATATGAATCATCATGTATAGGCTCGAATACAAATTAATCAATAGTATTAACGTAAAACATAAACTAGTTGAAAAGATTACGCATCTAAAATTTCAACATTATCTAAACATGGAACTTATGCACAGACTTAATATAAAAATAAAATAAAATATTTCTTTCGCAAAAATTTTTTGCAAAAGAATATCGAGAGAATTAAGGTTTAAATAAGATTTAATTGGAAGACTTTAGCGAATTTATATAGTTATTCGATTTTTTTAATTCGACTTAATTTAATCACAAATTGTTGATGGGATGACTAATAATTGATATTCGGGCCTTAAAAAGGATTAATTCCCGCTTTCTTTGCCTTTCTCACTAAGGATTTAAATGGAATCATCAATCATTGGATTTATTAGGATATCTCGTTAATTCCCTAAATTATCGTGCCACGTCCCATTATAGGGATATATATATTACCTTCGATTTTTCTTATTAAGATGATATATTGCTTTTCTTTGAACGTATTAGAACGTATCCATACCGTTTTAAGAATTTCTAAAGGCCTAAGAAAATATAGGATTATTTTTGGCCGCGGCCAATCGATTCACACAATTCATGAAATTCATCATTTATAATTTTTCGAAACCGATTAAGACGATCAAAAAGTTAACCATGATTGATGATTGTGTTTTAGGATACTAATTCGATACCCGACTGTGCTGTTGCCCATGAGCTAGGTAGACTCGAAAAATTGCTATCATCAACCAAACAATCAGATGATCAAAGCTAATCGCCGGCATCTCGATTGCGCAAATGTGAGTGACAGAAAATGGAATTATGAAATGTTTTTTGTCGAATTCATTGTTTTACATTCGTGTAATTTTTCTTGATATAATTACAAAACATATTATATATTTATCTCTTTTATTTATTTGGAACATATATTATGCTATTATATACGTGTGATCTAGTTTTAAAAAACATACATTATTTTACTTTTTTTTAAATAATAGGAAAAAAGTAAATAAAATTTAATTATTTAAGATTTGCATTTTTATTTATATAGATAGTCACACAAGAATTATAAAGATAATAAATTAATCTTAATAGATTTTGCGTACTGATTCGTTTTATGTGTAAAATATTACAATTCTAGTTGTCGGAAAGATTTTTTGCAAGAGCGTTCCCGTGCGATCTACTGTGAATTCTAACGAAACCTCGCACAAACTAACGAGGGACAAAGCATGCGAGTGAACGTTACGGTCCAGCTCTAGACACAAAAAGTGTTCGAAAACGGTTGCAGTCACGGTTGCAGTACCGGTGATTCTCTCATCCGGTTCGTGGTTCAGGACTTTAAGTGGCGGCATAGGTGCCTATAATAGGACCCCTATGTCTGGCCCTTCGGGCTATTCCTCTTCGAGCTAGTTTTCGCCATGAATTCCAAGACAGCGCCCGTAGATTCCACGATATGCCGTCGTAATTCTTTCGCTCCTGCATTCGGCGAACCGATCGAGGCGCACGATTGATTTATCAACCGAATTATGAACTCTTAGACAGCTTTATGCTTAATCGCGCTCGCATATTTGTGTGTAATCGTAAAATCAATTTTGTAATGGCTAATAATTTCACTTGGAAAAGTAGTAACTTAGAAATTTAGTAAACATTGAATAATTATTGGATAATATATGTGAATTCTTATTCGAGGCACAGATTAGATAGGGAATGTAGTAAAACTTTTTCGTAGTTTTAAATTCCCTGTTATTTCAATAATCCAAAAACTGACAGTATTTTCTGATTTTGTAGTTGATGATAGCTAGTATGAATATTCTATCGCTAGACAATAGAAAAACATTCTATACAATATAACGCAATGATCGTATATATAGCTTAAAAAAATTGCCGAAACAAATTTAATTACAGAAGTAATCTTAAATTGACCGAGTCCCAATTTCATTAGAATTTGAGCAGGGAAGAGGGAAAAGATGAGGTTGGCAGATACAATCAATGGGCGAACCTATATATTACCACGGTGACCAATTTAGGAGCATCGTTTCTAGTTCCACGAAGGGCGAACTCATTTAGCGAGAAGAACTACCACACGCAGGGAAAAAGAAATTGAGTAGAGAAAGCACAGAGAGAGCATTGAATTTCATTGGACTTTACTATTTAATGAGCATAAAAGACACGTAATAACGTATATATAATTTGCAAATCTATCATCTTTTATTTCTGTGAGTTGCAATTAGCAATGAAAAATATCGATAACATAATGCGTTTTTAATAGTCACCGATAATCTATTATATATCCCGATAATATATATATATATATATATATATATATATATATATATATATGTGTGTATGTATATATATATATATTCATAATGAATTATTCATTCTGATTAGGCAAATTATACAGTGCAGTTTTATAACTTAAATAGTTATTACAAAAAATATGTTATCTATTATTGTTACATTTATCGTTGCTATTATTTAATTTTATTTTGCATAATTGTTTAATCAAATAACGTTTATATTATTAGAGAGACAATTATCTAGAGAGATAGCATATCACGCAATGACTACCATAAAAATATAATTCTTTTCTATTTTGCAATTCTTTGAAATATAGAAAATACCGAGTTATGTCATTATTATTTCATTTCATTAAAAAACAAGCATTTTTCATGAAATTCTCCAGTGTTTGAAATTCCGCGTAATTGTCATACTCTCAATCTGTTTGTCGATTAACTCCTTCATATACCAGTATTTTCTAGAACATAATCCTAAAAAAAAAAAGGGAGAGAGAGAGAAAGAGGGGGGGGGGGAGAGAAAGTTGGGTTTCAACCCTATTAGGCCGCTTCAACTCTATTGAAAATCAGAACCATTTTTCATCGAATTTGCGACTCTTGGCAGCGAGTTAAGCGGTGTTAAAAAGAGTTCACACGCATCCATATACGCTCACGCAACAACCCGGAACGACTTCCTTGCGTACCTACTTATGTGCTCACCTGCGGGGCACGAGCTCGCCCGCAGGCACGTACATACATTCCCGCGGACGCTCGTGTACATACATACATACGTACATCACGCACACATGAGAAGACTGCGTGTCTACGCGTGCCTCGGCAGGATGTGCGTATATCCTGGCTCAGAGTGCGCTGCGCTTATAAACGTTCGTTTGCCGGTGCAGTCTACGGTGGCCTTGGCTCAATGTCGCATACCTGCCGGCCAAGCATGTGACTACGTTCCTATGGACTGTACAACCTTCATGTGCGCACGAATGCACTTCTGCGCTACGTAGCTGGCGTGAAATAGCCCGCCGTCGCGCTGCGGTACGGGGGGGGAACGGCTTGTGAAACGGTAATGCGAAGTTTACTCGGGTCAGCCGAGGGTCAGCATGCATGAAACAAACTTAGCCGCGGTGGCAGATGGACTGTGGCCACTATTTGTCATGAATCGCCGCAGGAGCTGAAGAGTACATTATTTAGATCCATTTATTAATTCTTGAAACGCCCGATTTCTTCTTATTCTTTTTCTCGATTTTACATGTATCACTTTTGTTCGAATGTAACAAGAACAATTTTTTTTTGTGGCTTAATCAGATTTTCTATAAAAAAGATAGCTTTTCTCTGTAAGTATTATTTCATAACTTCGTATGTTCCGTTATTCCGTATAATCATCTTTTTTTTATATGTAATAAAATTAAAATTAAATCCTTTTTTTTACATATACTTTAACATAAATTTGAATTATGTTATACCAAGATATTTAATTGTGTATAAGCTACGACAGTTTATGAAAGACATAAAATTACATAAAATGCCAAATTTATTTTGCAGCAATTAATAATAAATCGCTAATTTTGTCACATTGCTTTCATTTTAAACAGTGATATGCAAAATTGCGATTCACATTGCGTTAAAAAATATCGAAAGTATCTCTCTATCTATTTCTTCGTGATCCTATATAAGATAGTACTGTTATTTTAACATAAACAGGTGCTATGCGTAGGCGATGCACACACGGTTAATTTCCGAGAGGACATTTATCGTTGAAGCGCGTTCTTTTTGATCGGCTCTCGACCGCCAAGCCATTCGAGGAAGCGTTTCTTATTTCATCTATTATGATGGCATCGATCATTCTACATAATAGCCGGTTGGGCTAGAGGACACAGAACGTTGTGCTTTCTGGGAAAAAATAATACGAGCCTAGCTTCTCCGTAAATCTATGTAATTTATTCGCGATTTCGGCCGATGCAACTTTTTAACTAATTTTACGAGCGGCTTCAATTTTTCATGTACACATGTGTGTACTACGTGTCCTCCTGTACGTATGGCCCGTCTAAGTATATGCAAAAGGATTGTTCGAAAAAATGTTAGGCTGGACCACCGGCGCACGTCATTAATATACCGACCGCCGAACCTACTCGCGCACTAAGTCAAAACATTATACGCCCGGTAATTATGGCGCGGTGATGAAGAGAACCGAAGATTCTTATTATCGTTAATTGTATGCCGGTGAAATAGTGGTAGCAAGAAGCATATATGACTCAGGTCGCATACCTCCGAATCGCCATGTGAGAATAATTGCGCAAAAAAATCGATGATTACCGATTAATTTAAAGGCATCGTTTTGATATAATCTGACATGCCTTGATTGTCTGATTACTGAATTTGAATAGACAGGGAATTTCTTAAACCGGAAATTTAAAATGTTTATAAAAAAAGAACATAAAAGAAGATACAATATATTATTTTAACAATATATTAATAAATTTTTAATATTAATATATTATATATTTTTACAATATATTAATTTTATTATATTTTTAATATTCTATTTTAAATAGAAAATATAATAGACAATATTTTGTATCTAATTTTTAAAATCTTATTTTTGAGTGATATTAGAGATACTTCTATAATATTATTTCTAATATTCAAAAATAATATTTAAAAAACTAGACACAAAATACTGTTTTTTAATTTTTAGAAGCCTGTTAAAAGCATTGTGCAATTATTGAATTTAAAAAAAAAATCGCGATATTGATATAGGTCTCCTAAAGCTTCATTTCTCAAAAATTAAACCTTGCATTATATATATTGTAACCCGTATTAATACTGATAAAAACCTGATCTGTTTAGATGATTAAAGAAAAATCCATAATTCATATTAAAATAAACCATAAGATAGTAATCTATTCTTTATATTCTGTCTCGCTATGTTTGCATCTTACGGAATAGCATAAAGTATGTGTGTAAATCAATAAAAAACATTTTACATCGAAGTAAAAAGATTCTAAAAATCTTCATATACATTAAACTTGTAAGTATTTTGTATAGGTGACGCCTCCGTAAAAGAAAAAGAATAGGAATATGTAGTATTACTGCCTATACTATGTTAGTTTTGAGATTCATTTTGTCTCAGATGCTCATTTTTGCTTATCTTACGAAAAAGTTAATTATCACAAAATTCAAAATAGTATTATAAAAAATTACCATATTATCTAATAGAAAACACTTTCTAGTTTGTATTTATGTTTTATTTTTAGCTTTTATTTAAGAAATATGCACCAAAAACAAAGTATGACGTATCGGCGACCTCCTATTATATTATATCTGTGTTAATTATATTTTTTTATATTTTTATTTTTATAAAATATAATGACATTTTTTGTATAAAATGTAAATAACAAATTTTGATAAACAATTTGAATAATACGTATTATTGTGCAAATCGCACCTCTATGAGGTTTTATCAATGCATTTTTTTACGATAATAATTTTATTTGCTCAAGTGTCCATAAAGTATTTCCCTCATAAGCATTTATATCTGACTTGGAAATAAGAAATTATTATACCGCTACGAGGACTATTACTACTGTCTATGTCCTAACATTCCGTTATATGCAATTGTACCGGATATGGAGAACGTAAAATGATTATAGATCTGTCGCTTTGGGCTTGTCAAATTACAGGTCTTGAAAGCGAGGCGTATGCGTGAAGAAACGACGTGATGCACTCGCGGATGAATGCGAGCAGATATGTACTTGTGTATACACATGCATTCACACGTGCTTAAGATCAGGCGGAAACGGTAGTGTGCGAGTTTGTTTTGCTCCAGAACAGATTGTGGCCGACATGCAAATGCGCGGGACGTTTTATTCGTACTTTCAGATTGTAATAAAAGACGCTTGATTGCGTGTTCGCACGATTACGCGGGGAATTCACTTCGGGATATACATTAGAAAATATGATAATTCTAAGCACCTAATTAAAATTAATATAAAGTATTCCGCTTATATTAGACATATAATAAAAAATAATTACAAATTTTTCTTTTATCATACGTCTAAGAAATACTCTATATATTAAAAACAAAATAATTCTACAAATCTTAAGATTAATATATCAGAAAATAAAGTGATTAATTAATGATGATATAATTATTATATAATAATATAATTATTATATAATAATGATATAATTAATTTATAATCTAAGCATATAATTTCTTTTTTTTTCACGTATATTCTTATACTCTATCGTATTATCGCTTCAAACTGAACGATCACTAAAGATAAAGCAGATACTAGCGGGATTATAATCTACACCCTCGCTGATTTCTTTTTGCTCTCTCACCGCTATTAACATACGTTTGCCATTGTCGAGCGACGTATAGTTGAATGGAGAACCGGCACGCTGCGGAGAGAACTTCCGCAGCTCCAATTCCACGGCGCAGATCGCCGTTTCATCGCATAACAGTAACAAAAGACAAAGAAGACAATACGGCGAAAAGAGAAACGCGTAGCCGACAACGACTTCCGCATAAGAAATTATTAATTACGGTCCTCGTTAACGGAATCATGATTGTACGTGCGAAAAGCACGAAAGTCGAACAACTGAGCGAGTTACATCACTGCCCGCGATCCGCAGTGACGTGTGAAAACCCATTTTGCTAACCATTCGTTACCGCGTTTATTCGAAAATCGGCCGCGATCAACACGCAACAGTAACTTGCGGAAACTGCAACATTCTGCTGTTTTATAGATCACTGTTTTTAGATTATGCAGATGACGATAATTCCTTTGAACACGACGATTATGAAACCAGTTCGTTTGTGCACCAGACTTTCGTAACGGTTTCGTTTGCTCATACATTAAATTTTCTCTTTACCATATTTATACACATATTATAATAATTTCAGATTTTTATAATAGATGATAAAGTCCGTTCTCTCGATTAAAACATCTCTCTCTTTATTCAGATTGTACCATTTGTTTCGATAAAATCTTTTTTACAAAATATTGTACGATTCAGATTTCACAATCGTACTAGAGATGAAAATAGTTTGAATTTCAATAACTTTTGTTGATGATAGCGATAATTTAGCGACGTTACGCACGACATTAATCCGAATAGCCGGAGAAATAGCGAATGTCAGGACGTTAAATATTCTCAGGCACCATAATGACCGCGTTCTCTCGTTGGAATGTGGAAGAGCTCTTAACTATTAATTAAATTAACGCTTGAGTAAGCAGAAGATACAAGAAGGAAGTGAAATGCAGAATACTCTCGTCTTCCCTCCCCTCTCTTTCTTTCTCTCTCTCTCTCTCTCTTTCTCTTGTTCAATCGGCGGAAGAATAGATGAACAAATGATGATCATGCAAACGATATGGAAAAAACCGGCAGGAACCTTTTCATCTCAGTCTAACAAAGCGTTTTATCAATTATTAGGGATTAATGGAAATAATTCAATCACAATTAAAACTTATTGTAATATATTATAATATACAAAAAATTGTTAAAGGAGCTTAATAGAAGAAATATAATCCAGAAAAGATTTATATATATATATATATTATATATCAATTTTTCAATATTTAATATAATAAATTAATTGTAAAAAAATTTATGAAAATAAAATGTTCTATCTTAAGATAAGTTCTTCTATCTATTTCTCTGTGCAAATTAATCTAGCATTGATGACAATACTGCAAAAAACATCCTAGCAGCCAAGTTGAACGTCCTACATAATTATTATGATTGTCCAAACAAAATTATTTTCAGATCTATATTTAGCAAAAATTTTAGATACTTCAGCAAAATCTTTCTTTTTTGTGTGTAGATATTTTTATATTTATTACTAAAAATCCAATTATAATTGATTATTTGACTTATCTATTACTTCATAAACTGTTAAGTATAATATAAATTATTAAATCCATAAATTCGTACATTCTTATACGCAAATTCTACTAGATTTCTACTGGATAAACCTATGATAGGTAAATTTGCATGTTGCTAAATCTATAAATTGCTTCATCTAAATTTATTCATTAAGTCATAAAATTCTCATTCTTTAACATTAAGTTAAACAACAATCTGAAATTAAATCAATATACAAAATTCTTTCTCCCTCTCTCTCTCTCTCTCTCTCTCTTTCTCTCTCTCTCTCTTTCTCTCTATCTATCTTTTTCTTTTATCAAGAAAGCAAACACAAAATTATGTATCCAACACGATTTTCGCCAATAAAGAACATAAAATGCGTTAAGATATAGCAAACTCTGGAATTTGCCGGAAGTTATATGAGGCAAAGATTATTATCGATGAGATAAACGATGACGATCAGCCGGTGGAGTAAAAGTCGACCTGTATCTCTACTTTTGATTCCGTAAATCTACCGCTCATTATCGTCTTTCGTTCAACCATCGACGTTCTTCTTGAATAAAATTATCGACGATAAGATCATAAAATGGATAACTGAGATTCGCGGCATATAATTCTTTTTTAGATTTTCTATGCCGTTCTGTGTTAATCTTACAATATCATTAAGAATTCTATAAGGACATATCCAGTTTCGTTTAATTTGAATTTATAAAATTAATGTTACAATGAACATTATAATGTATTTGACAACGACTTAAAAATAAAAAATGAATCATTTCAAAAACCACTTACGATTGAAATTAATTAATTTTGCAAAATTTTAACGCTATCTGTTATGATAGCAGAGTGATTTCCTAAAAGATCTAATCTCTGAATACAAGATTAACATTGTTAAAAAGCATCATTAAAAAGCAATCTCGTTCGGCCTGCTTTTTACTTAACAATCAAGACTTGATTATATCTTTGCCAATGAGGTCGGAACACTCTTGTCGGTTGTCGAAAACTCTTTTACGTTGCCAAAAAGGTGATCGGTATAAGTGCTCCTTGTCCGTTCACTGTAACACGTTCAAAGCTCGATCGGGGTCTTATTTCTGTGGAAGACGTAGTAAGTGAATCGAGTTTAGCGTTGCACAATCTCTCTCTCTTCTCTCTCTCTCTTTCTCTCTCTCTATACCACGAATTCTCTCTTATATCAAACGACAGAGAACAGGAAAACGCCACGAGAGGAGAACACAAACTGCACTCCTGTCTAATGAATAGTTAGGTCAGACTGTTGCCTCGGTAAATGCTGAGAATTAACCGTCTGCTTCTTGACATTTCGCTCGGAAGAAGATCCTCTCCTCTCGCGGAGACTCTTTCTCGCGATCTAGCCTTGCTGTACTCTCCTTATCCCTTCTCCTCATTTATTACGAGCCGTTAGATCGCACGATGTAATAACAGTGTGAGGACTTCAGTAAACTATATTATTTTTAAAATTCTATTTATCTAAATAAATTAGTCAAAATTTTTCGTCGTTTGCTCTAAGTTAGCTATTAATTCTTGTTTGAATATATAACATCCTATATTTACCTAGTTTAATGTAAATGGCAAAAGACTTAATAAGAATAATAAATATTCTAAGAGAAGTATTAAAATACAGTTTGAATAAAGATGGACATCATTCTTCTGAATATAATATTATCATTATTCACATTTGTGGACATACGACGATGATACCAGTAACTAAAATCTCCTTTTAATGATTTCAATAAAAACGGAAATTCATTATCGCGACCTCTGAGCGAGAAAAGATTCTCCACTTACCGCGATCTCTTGTCTCTTCGTTTCTTTATCTTGTTCTTTTTTTATCGGAGGTTAGATAGTGACTGGCTAAGGTGAGACGCACCTAGGAACGCGTTCGCCCGAAATAGTCCAAGATTAACTACAAAGATCAGCTGCTTAATAGCCGCATTTTTTTTCTTGCAAAAGGGATAGAGCGCATACATAATTGATTTCTCAAAAAACGATCGTTCCGCGTGCTAATTCCCAGAATCTTGTCAGTGTCGAATAAAAAATAAGCAATACAATAAATATAGTTCTTGATCGCGTGCTTTATCTCTCTCTCTCCCCTCTCTCCCTCCTCTCCCTCCACCACTCTCTCTCTCTCTCTCTCTCTCTCTCTCTCTCTTCATCTGTTTAAAACGTTACTACGTTTGCGCGTGCACGCGTACGTGTGTGTGTGTGTGTTTTTTTGTACTCATGCAAATATACGCGAATCTTAATTTAATATCGTATCAAGTCTTCGAATTAGCATAATCTAGAAAAACGCAGTAACGTGCAAAACAGCCTTAAATAAAACTGGAAACCAAACATGGTCGTGATCTAACGGCCTTGGAATTTTATGCGAGCGAGAGAGGCACTCCGTGTATCTCAAAGTAGAAATATGATGAATTTTCATAGCGTACAAATCTTGAGTTTGTACAATTTTATAAATATCACCTTAATATTTTTTTCAACTATTTTTTCACGCAGAAAAAGCGAAAATTTAGATCTCATGAACATACGATATAATTTCTCAATAACTTAATAATAACAATCTCATAATAAATCTCATTTACATGTGCTTTTAATTTAATATTTTAAGGAGATTAATTTTGTTTATTTTACTGATTACATACAATTATATCATATAATATTTAAATTTATATATATATATATATATTATCTAACATATAAAATTGATAGCAAAATTTAAAAATAAGTAGTTAAGATTTACAGAAAAAGAAATTATATAAAATAGCTATAAAAACTAAGTATAAAACTAAAGTATAAAGTTATACAGCTAAATCTCTGGTAAAATTGTGGTAACAGCGAGATAACAACGGACAAGTTGTTATAATCAACTATATTTCAAGTTGTGTGTAATCATACTTCCCACACGAGATCCATAAAAACTTATTAGTTATATTGAACGCATTTCAACAAGCGATTATCATGATTGTACGTTGTAGGATGTTCAAACAAATAACTCAATAACGAAAATACATTCCACATGTACTATTAATCTTTTTAAAGATTCCTCACGATAGCTGTTTTGCAATTCAGGCCAGTTATAACACGAATCTGTCGAGTAAAAACGCTCTTCTATCGTATACAAATATTGACTGCGTTCAGCAGAGAATGCAGCTTAATAAACGCTTTGCGCTGATTAGATTATATTTTTAGATCTAGAAGAATAATCCTATCTCTCAATTTAGATTTAAAAGTATAATCTAATCAGCACAAAGCGCTTATTAAGCTGCTTTTTCTGCTGAACGCAGCCATTGTATTAGTTGTTTCTCTTCTGTCGTCAGTTTTTATCAAGAAAAAATGACGAAAAAATGACGACACAAATATTTAACCAAATATTTAACCTATTTAACCAATTTCAACGCTATTTAACCAAAATTAACAATATTGCTGAAAATATTGCATATAACAAATGTTTCAAAATATGTGTCTAAAATTTAATAAAATACAATCAACAATAATTTTAAAAATATCCAATTTCATGAGAATCAAAATTCTTAGAAGATAACTGTTTTGATTTAAGAAAATCCGAAGAATAAAGTAGAAGATATCTCTTTATCACTAATTAAAACAATTTTTTCAGTTGATACCGCGATTATAAATCGTCACGATTAAGTACAATTAATATCTTATAATATTCGCGATAGCGCTGATTCGCGTAAACGTATGGAATCATGTGTGCACACCAGCTGTAACAAAATAAAATCCGATGTCACGATCTCTTTATGCGTATTCTCGAATGCATTAATTCGATCACTGCAGGTACATCGAATGAGCCATTCTGTTGTCTACCCACACCAAAGACGTCCGCCTTTAATTCTTATGACTTGTGAGAATTACGTGATTTGAACGTATGGCATTAATGCGATGAATATTAAATGAATTCCTCTATTCAGTTTATTTGACTTTATTCAAAGCAATTGTACAGCTCTCAATTTAACAATATTAAATACGGAAAATAAAAAAGTATTTATATAACTAAAATGTATAATTGTATATAATATATTATTTTACATAACTCAATAAACTCTTCAGATATTATAAATAACATTTATTTAATAAAGATATCTAAAAAATTATATCTTATTTATAAAAAAATCTCTAATAAAATTTAATATAATGTTAATATATTAATATGAAATATTTAGTAAAATTTATTACAAATTAAACATGCGGTCTTTATATAGCAATCGTTGATCTTTGTACGTTTCAGTGACGCTTACACTTTTTTGTGTCGTTTATTTTTTTCTGTTTCGTTGTTTTAATTAATGTATTCAAGTATACCTTGCGAATAGTAGACATCGATTCCTCTTACCACAAGAAACAAGCAAGACCTCGACTATTGCCCGTGATTTTCACTTATCCTTGTAATTTACGTTCCTAATCATCAAGAAAATGTCTCTCTCGTTAATTACTTGGCAAGCAATGAGATTAACATGCCTACGATCATGACAAACTATCGCGGAGAGACAAGGACACGATGTCTTAACGTGAAATTACATAATAATGAATGAGAAAGCGCGAGTACGCAGGAAGATATGTCTCTATCGCAACCTTATTATTCATTAATTATAATATACATTAGTCAATAAAATTAACTAAAAAGCATTTAAGCGATAAATTGCGTATCGGTTGATGGAAAATATTCATAATCATTCTTTTTTAATTGATTCTTTGATAGATTAAGAAATCTTTGATTATATTACTGAAATTTTCTCTCCCATTGACGTATAAATTTGTATAACGACACAAAACGATTTTTTTAAGCAATCTGATAATTTTACATAAAGTTTTCTTAAATAAAATAAACTATAAAAAAACGAAAAAGAGAAAGAAAGAATAAAAAATTTTTATCAACGTATTTTTTAACATTGTTGTATTTATTTAGCGATTTAAAAAAAACATAAACATTAACTTTTTATTAGTTGATTTGAATCTTAATAAATTCGAGAAATGGCTGAATGATTAAAAAAAATCTTTAAAGAACGAAATCTAATCACTGTCTCTTTTCTTTTTAATTGTCTCAAGAACGAACGAATTTCTGTCTCTTAAATAGTAGGCAACTCGTATCGCGCTTATAAATAGTGGGCAAATTACTATAATCTTGTGCCTCTACTAAACTGTGAAGCACGCATAACTGGTCAATTGCTTCGGATAATCACAATGACAACCGAGCTTACGACAATAACGACGACGACGACGACGACGAATCGACTTAGTGTTATCGTCGAAAGAGTATTTTGATTAATGCAACATCAATTCTCAGTACGTACGAGATAGGAAATCCAGCCAAACAAAATTGCAGCAATAATGAACTCGACGTCGCGCGCTTGGACGCTCCTGCGCCGATGGAAAGATCGAGAGCAAAAAAGAGAGAGAGAGAGAGAGATGGAAAGAGAAAAAAAGAGAGCCGGTCGTAGAAATGGATGCACACGGCACGCAAATGCAGCTCTATGCCGCGACGGACAAGCTGCATGAGCGAGCGCGATGCAGATAAAGGATCACTCTCGCGCGCGCGCAATGCCAGGAATATCATCGTATCTGCCGCCGTTGTCGGTCGCCGTTGATTTAAGACGCTTGTCGCGGCGCCCGGTTATTGCGATCGTTAATCGACGTTTCGTAGCTTAGCTGCAATTAAGCCCGATGGGCGCACTAATCGGACGACGCGGCATGGCGGCCGGACGCATTAACGCACGCAACATCGATGCTGCCGCTTCTCTTTCTTTCTGTCTCTTTCTTTCTTTCTCTTTCTTTCTCTTTCACCTCTCCCCTCTTTTTTCTCTCTTTGTCGCATAATTGTCATAATTATCGATAATGACGGATCGTTCCGTCACACACATTAACTATCGTTAGTCAGGACGGTCGGCGCAGTTTCGCATCGCTGTGGGCGTAAATCGCGCTCGTACGAAGCGCAGGTTGGCACAGGATTTTTATCCCTGTCTCTTCGGAGTGTCGAGCAGCGCGCAGCATTTATATCCTGTAGGTGATTTTCTTCGCACGCCGCCGCGCTCGAATTCGGAGCGACAACAAGATCGGCACAATGATCTTTCTCCGTTATCTATCACAGCGCGCTCATGTTACGTAACGATCACAAATGCAAATCGCTTGATTTTAGGTCGGTATTCATAATTCTTATGATTAAAATTGTCTTAAGTAAGCTTATATCTTTTATTGGTTGAAATGGAATCTTAAGACTAGATCTTAAATGTAAGAACTATGATTATGCCGCCCTTACAACCCGTTTGCGCTAAAACTCGCTCGTGTTCCTTGCGCAGCTCGTACATCATGATCGATAATTAATGCGTTATTGAAAATTGTTAGGAAATTTTTACAAGTTTACGACACACGTCTCCAAGGGTTTAATTGTTATGTAAATGACACGTTAATGTCACAGCAATGAGACGACTGCTCGTCGAAAACATCACGCATCACGCGAGCCTCGCCTCAATGCCTGTTTGTGCATACTTTGCCGCAGTGTGCGTGCGTGCGTGCGTGCGTGTGCGTGTGCGTGCGTGCCTTGGCTTTTTATTTACTAATTATTTTACCGCCGCTCGAGGCGTCGTCGCGATTCGCGCGTCAGAGAATGCAATAGAGACCGAAAAAAAAAAGAGTAATACGTCCGGTGACGCTGGTAAAAAAGGAATTAAAAGATGACAGGGTTGTTTGCGTAAGGTGACGTGTAATCATTATAATTATCGACGCTGACAGATTATTCCGTCAACTAGCTAGTTGAATTGTAATTATCGGTACGCGATTACCGCTAGTATCAGTCCGGTTAGCAGCAAGGTTCGTCACGTGGAAATGAAAAGTTAATATTTTGCTAAGACTTAACATGAAATCGCATCGGATAGAGATTACATAGTGAATAATCCACAGCGCAGTTAACGGTACGCACAATTTTATTAATAAAGATTTACAGAAATGCTCTTTCTCTTTCCTTTCTATATCTAATGGAAACACCTTGCGTCCGCGAGAGACGAAATGAAGGTGGTGGCACGCCGTAAACGGTCTTCGGAGATTCGATAAATTATATGTAAATTACACTTGTCATGTGGAATTATTGAACGTGGCGAATACGAACACAGTAGAGAGTTGTGAGTGTGTCATTATCCTTCGACGAAATATATATTGCTGTATATGTCGCATTTCAGATAATAACGCATTCAATTCTTATCCCCTCGCGTCTGCAATTTTGATGTATATATACATAATATTTTCACCGGATAATAACACGTTACAAATTTCATGGCAATTTACTAACAAAAGGGGAGGGAGATTTAATTCTCTCTGCGTATACGCGGTCACGAAGCGAAAGTAGGTAAATTCGCGCGCCCATTTTCGTCAAAAAGAGGGCTTCGCGTGCCATGCTAACGTAAAATTAATTCTCGTGTCGAATTAATCGAGAGCAAGATGGTGTGCGAACTGATTCCGAGGTCCTTCACCCGTCTGCCGCGACGCGAGCGCGTGTGTGACGTCATCGAAGATATAAGGTGATGCGATCGGCCGATCGTGTGGGTTAACCTGCTGAGTTAGCGCCGCTTTTCGATCCTTGTCGAGCACATTTAGCGGTATACATATATATATAGCGGTTACACACACACACACACACACACACACACACATATATATATATGTATAACGTATGTTTCTTGGGCAATTGAAGATAGGCTTGTCACGCGCTCGAGAACATATTAAATTTACCATCTTATTATGCTAAAGCAACAGGTTGTTTAGAATCAAATTCAAATTGATAAATAAGACTTTTGTTAAATATTAGTGCTTTGTAAATTTTTCTTTTTCTTAGAAATAAAGTTTAAATTTTCCTGATAAGAATGGAAATTAGATCTCAAATCAAATTTTGATTAGGACAAAGATTTAATTAATTGACAGATAAGATATTTTAGCACTCTTCCCCTATATTTTCTCTTATTAAAAACAGAAATTGTAGTAGTAAAAAATCAATATACTCTTATAGTTGCATATATATAATTTATAATTTAAGATTTTATTAATTGTCTCTATGAAAATATTATATAAAATATTTCATATAAAAGATTAGAGGAGAGAGAGAAAGAGAGGAAAAGAGAAACAATTTTTTAAAATAAAATATATAAAAGATTGTTATAAGAGATTTTTTTATTATTTCGAAAGAAAAGGTTCTGGAAATTATAGGATAACAAACTAATTTTCAATATGTGTCCAAACAAGCCTAGACAGATATGCTCTAACAACGTCTTGCTACGAGAGCTAGTGAGCGAACGTGCGGGCGCATTGCTTACATTCTAACTCGCCGCTGCGAGTTTTAATGGCGCAACGAGTCCGAACTCGCGCGGCGAGTCAGTCTAACCCGAGGCAACCCCCGATGGGACTAAATAGGTATCGGCGAATGAGAGATGCGTGGGAAGCCGGGGTCCGGCAACTGCAGTGGTGGGCGATCTGCCTACGTTCCGCTGAATAATAAATCTGGACTGGGGGGCCCCTCTGGGTTAGGCTTACCACGATCTAAATACGTTTGCAGACGATGCCGTTTACGCCGACGTCGCGCTAACTCTCCGAGAAATCTCTCGCTCTAATTGGCGTCGAGCTGTAGAACTTGATCAGCAAACACGTGTAAGAGAGAGAAGGATAAGACGAAGTAGGTAAGATGACGAATTGTTAATTTTTCTTAGCTAATAACAGATGATGAATTGATGTATTTATACTTGTTAAAGGCTTTAGACCAATACTAATTAATCTAATAATCTCTTAATTTCTGTCCACAATCAATCTGTCCACAAAAGTGAATACTATAATAAGAAATATGTTTTAGATACAGTCATATATAATTTTTTGATGTTCGTTTATAAGAAATGACATAATTATAGTAAATACTTTCATTCCTTTTATAAAATTACAGTATAGCATTGCTAAGAACGTGTACAATGCATATTAATATTTTTCATTTTCCGCATTGCAACATTTTTATTAATGAATGATAAAACACGATGCGGGAGATGATAAAATTAGGAAAATAATTAATAATAATAATTATTATTATTTTGTCTTTAATTTTATTCTTTCAAATTATAGAAATAATATTCTTGTTTACTTATATTTTTTATTCAATGCGTTAAAATATTATAATATTAAAATGATATAAGAAGTTTATTATAACAGATTAAATTTTTTATTCGTAATAAAAAAAACATTTTTTAACTTAATTTGACTTTTTGTCTCATTCTCATCTTACCCGCATATGGAAACAAGATCACGAAAATGTGACATATCCTTAAAAAGTCTAAATTTAAAAAAATCTAATTTATTTAATGTTCTAATTTATTTAATCTGTTTTTAATTTTTACGAATGATGAGTAAAGTTTTAGTGAATCTGAAAAAAATAGATCATTATTTTTACGCCATCACAGAAATTAAGAAAAATAAAGAAATTTTAAGGCTGTTATCTTACCTCCTTTCTCCTGTATTCATTAGATCATATAAGCAAAAATGAAACAAATGTACCTTAGCCAGAAACTGATATTTATAAAACTAAAAACATAAAATGCAAGCGTCCTCCACAAATAATTTAGCTTTTATTACTGTCTTTGTTTTGAATTGTAAAATATTTTTATATTTTTAGAAATTATATAGTATTACATAAAATTATAATTAGGTTATTTTATGTATATATGTATATATGTTATTAATATAAATTATTAAATAATCTATTTCACAATCTAAATAGAACTCTCAAATTTCAAACAATAATAACAAAAGTAATAACAACTGGGAGTCGAATGCGGATTTTGGATTATGTAAATTCGTTTAAACAAAATTTTTAATAATACTCGATTTTTATTATACATAGGTAATGGACGTTTCAGCTTTAGTTCGAGCCATCTTCATCATCTAATTAACAAATTACAAAAAAACAAAAATTTCTCGTTCTCCGTTACACATAAAATTAGCCATGAAAGGATGTAGGCGAGTCACGGTTGGTAGACCAAGATTTTTAAAAGCAACGACAAAGTGGGGCGATCCTTTTAAGTTTAAAATGATCTTTTTAAGTTTTTAGATAATTTTAAGTTTGACTCTCTCTCTCACTGTACGTTTTTAATTCCGACTGATTTCCACTCTTTTTAATTTTTAACTGCCGACTGCCTTTTGATTGTCAAACAGTATTCTTTTATACTTACATTTTATCATGTACAATGTATGATGTTTACTGGCTGTGTCAAGGAGATCTCTCATTTTTCGCTCAAAATCCGTGCGTTCGACTCTCTTTTATTATTATTGTTTAATCTATTTCAATTTTTTATATTTAGTCTAACGCTAAAAAAATACATATTTTTTTTAATCGTTCTATTCAATTTTTATTTTTTTAATCTCCGTATATTTTTTTAAGTATTTTCTTTAAGTATTCTTCTTAAGTATTCTCATTATCTTAAGTATTTCTAAAACCAAACTAGAAACAAATATTTTTAATACTTTCAATTTTATTTATCAAAACAATTGTTTTAATGTTAAAAGTATTTATTTTAATAGTTCGTTATAGATACTATCGAATTTTTATTAAAAGAAGAATAAGATTGCCAATCATTCGCACGAATGATATCAATTACTTAGCATAGATGTCAGAAACAACAAAATCTACATGGCGTTTGGCCTGGTTATCGAAGATCAATTAAGATAACGGCCACCCGGCTGGAGATCGAATTAAGATGAATTTTTCGTAAATTGTATTGAGAGGCTAACTGTAAATTGTAGTTTGCACGTCATTGAGTTGCTGTTATTTTGAAGCGATGATATTTCGTATCAGGTATGATTTGATCTTTTGTAATCTGCATTCAAAGTGTTTGTCGAAACGCCCATCAACGATTCATCATGAGTTTTCTTTTATCTATCGATATGTTTGCCACATACCTTCTCAAAGGTCATAAACAGTTAATTATCGAGTCTAATAATGTACTTTCAGCCCACAGAGATCGTAATTTTATCAACCGCTAACGGTTGTTTTATATAATTATGCTCAGTTTAGACAGACTTACTTTATACGATCGTTCTCAATTATATACCTAAACATCCAATTGTCTGATAAGATCGCAATTATGCTTCCGAGATATTTTACCGTTATAAAATGAGATAGTACTTTGCATGTTTAATTATATTTTATATATATATATATATATATATATATATATATATATATATATACATTTTATTATACATTTTCTTAAAAGTTATTGTAAATAATATGCGTGATGTTTTTGGCGCATTTTACACAACAAATTAATATTACATCATTCTACAATATAAAAAAGAGAATGTTCTAGAATATATTGATTAAGTTATGCTATTAAGTTAAGCTTTTGATCAGTCTCGATCTCCCTTAATATAAAGATTTTTGAAGCACATGCATCAAGCAGGTTGTTAATTAAGTACTCCGCAAAAAATCTCGATGTTAACACACTTAGGAAGTGTGTTACAATCTTTCCCTTTTAATGTCCGACAAGCGTAAAGTGATTTTTATGCAGCGGTGAGAGCGTCAAGTTAAACCCGCCGACAATTAGCCCGCGCTTCCTAAACTGTTCGATGTATATATCGCAAAGCGCGTGACCATACGTCATATCGGCGAATTGCGTCTCTGTCGCGATGACTTCGATGTGCAGAATAAAGTTGCAGCACGAGTAACTTCGATGCGTGGAACGAATGGCGGCGATCGATGCATGAATAAACAGCTTCTGTAAGTCGCGTCGCATATAGGAGAAAATAATAATTTCAAGTCAAGCTCTTGAACACTGTCAAAGGTTTCAAATAGAAAACACACTATATAAAACACGCCTGGGTATGATTTTTTTTTAAAGTGTTTCTTTTCTTCAAATTGCATTATGGAAAGTCATATGACGATTTAATTAAGATCCGCTTTTGATCTGAGAAAAAACCGATATTTGCATCTTTGAGCAATAGTGTAACTTTCTTCTAACAAGATTTCATAATAAAATGTTTTAATATAGATGTAAGAAACGAGATGCATCTACTTGCATAATGCGATCTGTATTCTCATTTGTGGATCCTCTCCATCGCAAATATAATTTAAAGTATACTCTAATATATGCAAATTAAAAAATGATACATACGATGGGAATAATTACATCTTAATTAATATTCAGTACGAGATTGGACATAATCTTGATACATAAATACATACAACAGTAAATCGTGATTTAAAAAAGCAACGTGTATTTCTCATCGCTACAGTGCAATTAATTTGACGTTATGTCACAACTTGCGTCAGACTTTTATTACTAGCGATTGACATGAATGAGATAGTACCGTTAAAATGAATGCTATTTGCATGTAAATCGGATCGACTGATGGCTCTGATCTTTAAACAGCTGCGGAAAAGCTTCATCATTTGTATATAAAAGCGCAGTGTATTTCTAATGATTGTGGGATATTGAATTCTTTTTCATTTAACGTAAGAAATTGCGGATGGAAATTGCAAGAGGCGGATTATAACAAGACATAGTAAACAAAAAATAGTTCTTTTAGAAATGTAACGCAGGTATTCATGGCAATCATTTAATTTGCAGCGGATACAACAAACGTTATTCGTTTAATTTATCCATCATGGGAAATAATATCATCTTAAAACAAAGAGATTCCCCGTTCTGAAATGATGAATAAAATGCTTTCAAAGAAGCGAAAGATACGTTCTCAATTTTAACCAAAGTGAACAATAGAATAATTGCATTGTTAATTATGCTAACGTTCTGTTTTACTTTTTCTAGAAATGCATAAAATCAGTATGTAGCTCTAAACAAGATTATATATGACATAAAAAATAGTAAAATATATTTTAGTATCATTGCAATTAAATTTTTCTTAACTTTACTATAACATATGTCTGATTAAAAACACTTTGTTAAAAGTTAGAAAAATAAATATTATTTAGGATTATAAAACGAAAGCGAAATTGCATGCAGTAAACTATAACTAACCATAACTAAACAATAAAAATTATACAAAATAGTCACCGATCATGACAAAACACATATCGACAAAGAAAACAGATTTTATTGTTTTAACACTTGCATACTATCAATAAATAATGCGTGTTCAAAAAAACGTGTAACAAATGAATGCAATCGATTTCGCTCTTTGTTTCGATTATCTATAAAACAGCAATCTCTTAATCTCTTTCTAATAATTAATAATAAATTTATATATATTGACTTTTTCTTAAAAATTTCTTAAAAATAAAATATTAAATTTAATATTATATAATAATATTTATAATCTCTTAAGATAGAATTACTAAACTCTAAAGAGTAAGAGAAAAAGGATAACTTTTGGGTTTAATATACACCATTGCTCTACCTCTCTTCCTTGGAGATCATGAGACCAAGCGCAGATTATCATTCTGCACGCGGTTCGATTAACTAACCGTATTAACGTCCGGCGGCTGGATTATGCCAATGATTAATTCAGATGGGAAACATCGATATTGACGTGCATGTTCATGCACTCATTTGCTATAATACGTTTCTCCCGTTTCTCGTCTTGTTTCCAGCGGTTGACCGGTGATATGCAGCGTAACCGATGATCGACTTCGCGGATCATTAGATATTTCCTCCGTTATATCGGTGATGATGAGAACGCACGAGCTCGAATATCTTTTCGCTCCTTTTCTGAGGTGTGATTAAACTGCGACGTGTGCCCAGATAGCAATCGCATCAAGAAACTTGTTAATTACTTTGTCGAAAACTAGGTAAATTATGCTTGACAGCATTTAACTAACTTCGGCAGATTTGTTCTCTCTAGACTTATGGTCCAAAAAAAATCTAGTTAGCCGCGTAGTTAACGCTGAGACGCAATTTTAACGTATCTTTAACGTAAAATTGTTGCTCATTGTAGAGTCAGTTCCGTCGGTGCAATCTAAACAATCGTGCAAAGACAGAATAGTCCCATAAGCGAATGCAAGCTAACTTTAATTGTCGTTCATTCAAGTATGATTAAGTGCTATGTTTTCTCAAACGTTAATTCTCGTACTCGTATTGTGTCTATCGCTAAAAGGAAGAACGACTCATCAGGGGCACTATACTCAGCTTGCATTATCCCGGCGGCTCCTTCATATTCTATTCGCTACAAATATCGGGCCGACTAACGACCACGTTGCGACGTGGATAAACGCTTACACGCGAAGCTTGTGTTCGACCGTCTGCCGAGTCTGCCGTGGAGGAAATTCGTCGGCGATTTTTTGTCTGGCAGTCGATAATCGTTAAAGAAACCACACGCAAATTCGCATAGCGCATTAGCGCTTTTGAAACATCGCGTAGCGTTTGCTGAGTTGCGTCAACGGTAAATCGTGCGCGGTGTCATCACTTTGTACAATGATAATATTCTCGGAATTACGACATAGTGTAATGTATGATTTGTGTAATGTATAATTTTGTCATAAATAAAAAATCGAAATGTTCTAAAGAAAACAGAAAAAGATTCCCATGTTTACTATACTAATGGAAGAAAATTAGAAAATAATTAAATATTTTAAAAATATATTAAATACTCTCTTAATATTGCTCTATTAATATCAAACAGATATTTAAAAAATAATTATTAAATAAATATTTATTTTAAAAATTAGTCAAACAATTAGCACTTAATTAAGCAGTTAGTAGCAATAGTATCTTTTTAATAATGTTTTGAGTATATTTCAAATATTTTTTTACTCATTTACAAATACAAAACATAAATTGTTTTTGCTAAGCGCATCAGAGAATTGTTACAACTAATCCGTCAATATTGAAGGCGGCCTGAACGAGATGCCAGCGGAAGTACTTTCTATGGATACGTCTGACGATTCTGCGGACTTTCACGTGGAGAAGAGAGAAACTGAAAGTCATATCGTGAATGATCACGATTTTCTCACGGCGATTCTTGAAGCTATATACTCATTGTCCAATTTAGGATAAGAATGATCTGATACGCAGGCATCAACTTCCGGCTTTCTCTGTCATCTTAATCATGCTATTTATGGATGTCTTTAGTAACGCAGAAACCATTTAATTATCTATTATTTAATATTTGACCGTCGGCTCGAAATACGTTAATCGTGAAGTAATATAATTCGCCATATCGTGATCAGCTAGACGATATCTCACTTTCAACTGCGTCCAATTACATATCCGCGATAATTGCTAGAACAGGAAGGAAGATTACGCAAGCTTGGACTCAACGTACACATAGGCGACCCTCCTCCCTCCCCCGAAGTATAAGAAGAATGTAAATCACTGTCGCCGATTAAACGATTTATTCTGCCTGGCCTCTAATTGGATCGATGCGTTATAATGTCAGCCAATTAAAAACAAATGTTTGCATCATACGTAACGAACATCCGACTCGCGCACACGCTCCTACATGGATCGCGTGCATGCCACCGCTATGTGATCGTAGTACCGCGGCATCATGGATTGCAGGGAGGATTTTCTCTCGCGTGACATATCCTCGTGCTCGACATTAACTCGGTCTGCGAGTATCCTCGATCGGCACTACTATGCGCTTCTAAAGTGGACCGGTTTGTGCGGCAGCAGCAATGACGGCAGTATCGATTCACGAGGAAAAGTGCCGAGGGACACAGGGAAACTCACGGTAGCGATGACGCCGAGAGGAAGGGCGAGTCCCATCTTGAAACAGAGAGCCGCAACTACACGCAGCGAGACTCTTTCTCGTCTTATCTACCTGTCAAGGTCGAATTCCACGTCTCCTCGAAAATGCGACAAGCCAGCGGCTGTGACGCCGTGCGTAAGATAGAGCGCGTGATGCGTACAGCGTATATGGGAGATGGATGCTCGCGGAGAGAAAAGATAAGGTGTAACCAACGATGTTAGTGAAAAAGAAAAGTCGATGCTAAGAAAAAACAATACTTCTTTCATATAACGATATAGAAATATTTAATCGAAATATTTAATCTAAACGAAAAAAAGATAAATTTTCAATTAAGTTTGCAATATAGTATAATTCACACATTTATTATTTTTATATTTATTTATAACATTCTTGTTTTTTTGAATTTATAATATTTCAAAATTACATTTTAATTCTTATAAAAAAAGAAAGAAAAGGAGTGAAATAAGATGATAAAACATATAGATGGCTTTAGTATCTCATAGAATTGAGAAAATTTTCGGTGATATTCAATTGCCATCAAAAATAGTGAAAAATTATTTATATTTATGAAACATTATAATTTATATTTTAAAAGTTATCTTTTAAAAATTATGTTTATATTTTATACAAATAAATATTAATAAATATTATAATTTTAATGTTATAATTTTTGTAATAATTAAAAAAATAAATATTAATTAATTTACCTTTCATAACTATTTATAAAATATAAATATAAAATATAAAGTATACAGTATAAGTAAGTAAAATATAAATTCTTTCACGATTTTTAATAAATAAAATATTCATATAAAAAAAATTCTTCTATAAAATAGAAATGACGAGGAGAAATAATCTCAGAAGGCGTCGCCCTTATCATCCGAGGTCTCAGGTAGTTAATTACAAATACTGTCCAACTAGCGAGCTATAATATACGGCCTATAACCTCCGGATGTAGTTGGCGCTTGCCATGGATAGAAGATAGATCAAGAGAAAGATTCCAGTACAGCGGGGTCCAGACATCTTTTATCCTCTCCGCTACTCTCTTCCACATATCCTCTTCGTCTTCTCGAATCCGCGTTTGAACCGCTGGTATCGACGAAGTGGTCACGAGTGGAATCGCGGGAAATTAATGACCACCGTCGCGGCCGCATGAATTGAGTGGAGATTCGTGTTAATTGGGATAAAATCTCGTGTTTTTCATGAATGAATCAAGCGCCATGTCGTCTAACCGATGCAATGGAAGCCGGATGCTATTCACCTGGTGGTGACGCTCGACTGGTCGGGATGGTCGCTGGATGGTCGCGTGCATGTTTTCTTAAGCTCCGCTCATATGCAAGACTTGGCACAATTATAAATACTATACATATTTTCCAAACATTCTTTTGAAAATATAACGTTATAATCAATGTTTTATATTTGTTTTTAATTATAAAATACATTCTTGCGCCAAAGCCAATATTTCTCTACAATTGATTTTAATTTCTAAGTTTCTTTCATTTCGTCTGATGAGATTACTTACAGTAAATTGATCGATGAAATTGGTCTTATTTTTAGCAAAGTAATACTTTATCGAGTTAACTACAAATGCAAATATGGGATAATAGAATTAACGTGATTTAAAAAAGTTTTCTAATTAATTCATTCAGTACACTTAAATATGAGTACAGTATTTCTCTAGATTCAAAATGACAAGCTTTAGCATAATCATCACGATAAATTGCAGAATTGCGTTATTACAATTAATAAAAAAGTATCATGAATTTGATATTTATACTTCATACTTTAGTCTTATTCCAATCGATTAGATCGACTCCTGAAAATCTGTACATCCTGATAGTAAACATTTGTTGCTCATCGGGAAATATAGAAACGCTGGAGAACCACTGTTCGCCCACGCTTCCCTACATTCATTCACTTCTGCGTCGATTTCCCCTTCTCCACTTGTCTCGCGCGCGCTCGCACGCGGCTTAGCGCGGTGCCTTCGACTCGCGAGCGTGTTCGCATCGTATGTACGTGCTCACAGTAACTTCGGCCTCGCGGATGCTGTGCGCGAGTAGGACGTCCCGCGGCAGGTGACGTCATCCGTCTCGTATGCGTTATCCGCGTGCGTATCCTCACCCCGTCGCGCGCAAAACAGTCATTAATAAAGTTTATTACGCGTTCGCGACCTGTCATCCGATACTCCGTTATCTCTTTCGGCGACAAGACGCAACACGAAAGAACTCTGTCGCGACAGGTCTTTTTGCGAAAAATAGAGCAGAGAGCGACTATACTAATGCGATAACGTACACGCCATGAAGCGAAGGGACGTAAACAGGAAACTTTTCACGGCGATTATTTTTGCAATAGTTGTTAAATATTCGCCTCCTTCACATTTCTCATCTGCAGTTATCTAATAACTTCAGGAAATTAATATTAGATTATCTTCATTATTTTGAATTTTAATGAAATAAAAACGTTGATTTCCTCTCATCATCATCATAATTGCTAACAGGCAATAATATTTATAACAATCTCTATTACAGTTGCAATTATAGAAAAACTGAATTCGTTATATAATAATTTCAAAGAAAATTATAGGTGATAAAAACATCTTATTTTCCTTCCTTTTCAGGTTCTGGTTTTTTAGAACTTTATTTTACAATTTTTTTTACAAGAATTAAAAATTCACTTTAAAATATCAAAAGCTTTTCAAACATTTCAATGTTATATATAAAAAATCTATATCACATATAGCAAAATGGAAAAATTCAATGAAACCTTCAAGTCTTATAAAAAAACTTAATACGCATAAAGTTTCAGAAATCAAATCATTTCTTTTAGTTTTTCTTTTGAAAAACAGGTTTGAGAAACTGAAAAATAAAATTATATTATTGTTTCTTTAGTTTTTCTTAAGTGATACAAGTGTGTCATCGTAAATATTACAAGTTCGTGATCCCAAAATATACATTCGCGGAACGTAACGCAATCACGACGGCTAAAGAATTACGGTGAGACGCGCTTGGTCAATAACCCAAATTTTCGTCCAAGCCAACGAATGACGCACACAGATAGGTTAATGCCTGCATGAATCGATGATTCGTCATTGTCAGCCACGAAATTGGAATTATCCGAAAGAATGGAACCTCGGTGCGTGCATGCGGGTTTGTCCTCCTGTCGGGAACTACCTGAATATTAAATCCGGACGTCCCGACGTGGGTCTACCTCCTTGCTTTCTCGAGTGTGAGAAAAAGAGCTAATCGGCATACGTTTCTCGCATGTCACTGGGTCTTTCGGAAGATGGTGATCTTCTCGGTGAAAAAAAATTGTAGCATAATTAAGAGCTTCAAAGCAAAAGCGAACGGGATCTGTAATTTGTGTAAGGTCTGCTTTAAGTAGTTCTGCTTAAGTCGTATGTAAAGTGGAATTTAAATTATGGACTTATGATACATTTTTGTCTTCTTTAATTAACCATCTACACGATTCTCCGATGTAATTGCAATTAAACAAAGAGTGGAAACATCAAACAAGCTAAATGCCTTGATATGTTCTACATTTGAAGATATGCTGATGAAATAACTTATACTTTATTTTATCTTTTTTTAACGAAAAAATGAAGCTTACATATGTCATGATTAATACATAACTTTCTTGATATTTTCATTGGTTACATTTTTTTACTCTGTTTGGAACAGTGCATACGCAATAACATTGCTTACAATATTCTATTATTCTAATATTAGAGATATTTAAACTGTTGAGAAAGTAATATTAGAAGCAAAGTTAGTAGAATGATTTTGCGAATAGCCATTGTTTGCAATCAGCCAAGGATTCACTCAGTGAAAAGTGCTGTTTGTAGACGATGATTTTCTATTACGATCGGTCGTGCGACGACGCGATTGAGCATAGTCTATTCTCTGGGTCATTTTGCGCGGGTCGTACGTGACTTTTTCATGGAACGCAAAACTCGCCTCGAATCGCACGACTCCCAGACTTTATGGAAGAAGATCATCTCCGTGATCAATAGTGCGCCGAGGGATGCGCTTATGAATTCCTCGGAGCCATAACTGTATCTGCTCGGATAGCATGCTCGGATTATGAATGCACCGTTGCACGGTTGCAGAAC
Organism: Cephalotes varians; assembly: GCA_037157785.1. Classification (NCBI taxonomy): domain Eukaryota; kingdom Metazoa; phylum Arthropoda; class Insecta; order Hymenoptera; family Formicidae; genus Cephalotes; species Cephalotes varians. Next base: position 2,057,459 of record JANQDE010000024.1, on the reverse strand, counting down.
AATGCAATTTAATAACGATGACCTACGTCACAAATATGTATTTTTTTTCGTTACGTTATTTACAGATAGGAAAAGAAACCGCCACCCTTCAGCGCGCAGGTCCTCCGAAATCAGAACATGACGTTGCGTACGCATGTCCCGTTGTCATAATAACATTTCTTTGTCCTGGAGGCGTTGCTCGAGAGCATCCTGATTCAATCCGTCAAGGCGTTCGTACAAGAAACCGCATCAAATCCACCAATGAACTTTCGAAAGCGGAGTTCTTTGATTTTTCGCTAAATCACGCAAGGTCACTGACCTTTTTAGATTGTTTATCTTTTTTTATATAAACTCGACCGCGTTTCAAGTTCGCTTTTCGTATTAATCTTTGAAAAATCTTTTATCGAAATCTTTAAAAAATCTTTCTCGTGGTTCAGTAGTTTCAAGTGGTACAAAAGGAAAGCGCCAATAAAATATTAATAAATATCTCAAAAATTATCCAAAAATTAAGTATTGAAAACAAGACTCTTAGAAAAGATCTAACTTCCAAACTGATAAAGACTAGGACTTTAGTTCATCATTTCTAAGATAAATCTATCTAAAATAAATCTACTCTCGAGATTGGTTTGTTATTTAAAACAAAGTTAATCGCATTAAACTAATACTAACTTCTTCATTATAAAATCTAAATGCTTTTAGCTATATTGAATTAAAATAGAGATAATTAATGCGACGTGTATGTACGCGCGCGCGTATGATATATATAATATATATATATATATATATATATATATATATATATATATATATAAATCTTTTCACTGAATACAAGTTTATGATTAAAAAAGTAGATCAGTTAGAGCGACAATTTTGCAGAATTTTTAATTAGAGTTGTAATTAAAATAGCAATTTTTAAACATGTGATAAATTAGCAATTTTTTCTACAACGGTATGATGACGCAATGGAAACATGACTCTCGTTTTTCCGTTTAGACTAGAGGAGCGATCATAAGTAAAATCATACATCCGAAAGTCGTAACGTTGCCACGCCCGTTATAATTTCAGCCGCTACACTTTGTGTACTACGGTAACTCGCGCAGGGCTCTGCAAGATCTTTGTCGCGATAGCACCTCTTCGCGCGTGTACACATATACATATATCGTGCAAACCAGTCGCGGGACTTCGCTGTCCCGACGAATCCGATCAGCCGGTTCGGCGGGATTGCGGGCTCGCGAACGAATAAACTCGTCCGCGGAGAGATGCTCGATCGAGAGAAACGAAGTGTCCCATTTATCGCCGAGCACGCAACTCCATTTCGCACGCATCCAACCGCACATGAACGATTAAACTGGCCGCGGAATGCAATACGAGGAAATCGGCGACAGACAGAGGGAGAGCAGGGGAACAGCGTGGATAAGTGGAAAGGAGAAAACGAACGGAGAAAAGGAGAAAGAGAGAAACGAAGGCGTGAGGGTGAGAAGCGTGCATCTCTCTGGAGACTGGTGGGCCCTACGCTCGCGAACTGGTGCGACCAGTGCGACTAATCATTGCGTCCATCCGGCAGCGTGCGCGTCCAGAATGGTAGCATTAAATTATTTCGCTGTGCGATTGCGGCGTCGTACCGTCGCCGCATCAGAAAAAAGGTAGCATAAGAGACGGCCGGACTGAATAACGGCGAGCCCGTGTGGCTAGACCTATTATCGAGAATTATCGTCTATCATTTCGAGGAAATTAATAAAACCGATTTCCCCTGCAGGAATCTACCGCTAGTCGACTTTATCTCGTTGCAAATTTTTCTGAGAATATGCCTACATAAATCAAAAAGATAAAAAATCGTCGAAAAACGTTCGCGCATTATATAAATATGAAACTAGGATAATGTTGAAACATATGTTTTTGCTTCAGCATTTATTTTATTCTTAATATTCTTTAAAGTACATTTTCACATATTATAAATATAGCAGAAAAATGTTAAGACTTAAGAATAAATCAAGCGTAAAAATTGGTATTTATCAAATGAATAAAATGTCTTTAGACACAGTTCAATGAAAAATACTCACAAATCCAAGAATTCATTAAACTTGAACGGAATATTAATCCTTTACGAGGAACTTCCTAATGAACTCCTTCTCTATGTCAGTCTCTCAGACGATCAAAAAAAAAATCGAATTAAACATCTGGATATGTGAAACAAACAAATTGTTCTTACTTTCAGAATTAAACATCTCTTGTAAAAAACAACATTTGATTTCTAGGTAGGGAGTTAATTGATCCCCGCAACGATTGGGATGCGGAAAAGTTACTCTTAATTAGGATATGTCAGAACAGATTCATGTGAATCAAGCCATGTTTAATTACCAAATCCATCATGTGTTTATTATATAATATATATAATATATATAATGTATAATTTTTACTATTTTCTAAAGAATACTTAAGTCGTTGAAAATAATTTCTCGAGCATGTATATTTTTTTCGTAAATTCTTCTAAAATTTTTCTAAATAACAATGCTCCTCCTCGCAATATTTTTCTTCGCTGCGTAATTTTTATCGGATAAATTATGCATACAAATATTTGAAATACAATTCAAATTAATTTGTCAACTTATATTACGCATTTCATGTACTCCATTATGGATACACTCCATTTGAATGATTTTCTTGCAGAATCGATATTAACCCGCAGATTTAGTTGCATCCCACGCATAATATTATTATTCACCTACACAACTTTCAATGTTCATCATGCAAAAAGAAACTTAATTGACGATGATATTGAAATCTTGAAATATCATGTTTGCGCGACATAACTGATTGAAAGATTTCAGATGTCCTTGTTACAATCAACATACAACAGGTTTGTCTGCCTACGCAGTCAACGCGATAATTTATGTATCTAGTATTGGCACAACGGGAAATGCCAGATAAAATGACATGAGATTCTTTGCGCAAGTTCATAATCGATTCTTGAGCGCAATGTATGCGGAACCTTACGACTTGTCATTCAAAAAAACGATATTGCTAGAATTCCTAAACCATCTCTGTTATTTGTTATTCATATAGCGGCAGTTTTTTTTTTTTATTATTATGCTGTTTGGTGCATGTATCGCGTTACACAACTGCTATCGCATTTTTAACGCGTCAAGATCATCATCATTCATAATCGTAAAAGCGTTACGAATTTGTTAATAAAATCTACGGGGAAAGCACATCGCCCAGCGTACGTTGAAAAAACGCGCAGCCATTTGAACAGATACTTCCTGATGTGATCACTAGATTGAAGCCCACGTAGAAATCACTGTTCTTTACACCTACATGACGGATTCTCGACGAAACTTACAGCGTGCCGCCAATTAATTAAAAAAATTATTCTAAAAGTTGCGTGGAAGTCGAAATATAATGATTTATTAAAACACAGGGTTTCATTTTGTGAAAGTTAGGAATTTAAAAAGAATTTTAAAGTTATTTAGTTATTTTTATTTTGCGAAATATTTCCTTCTGATTACGAAATTTTTGTTTTATAATCATGGCATATTTAGTTAGCTGAAGAGTTAATTAAAGAAGAGAGAGTTGATTGAATTACCAAATCTTTTTTACTTATAAATTACTTTTAATCTTTAATCTATTATATTTAAAAGTAGAAATTACTGGTTATTAGGATAGGTCTTTAACACGTTAAACGCCACGACAATATCGAAAATAAACATTTCGTTTAGGCGACATTTATCCTTGAATGAAAAGTAGAATGAAGAAGAGAATATTATATATATTTTATCGAAAATTAATATATAGAAAATGCGTATCTTTCCAGTTGATGATATTATGCAACATAATTGGAAAGATAAAACGAGTTCGATGTTAATCTATTGAAATTATATATCTTTATTCATTATCCATCAATATTTGACAATAGTAAGTGGACATTCGATGTCATTGAAAATTTCATTCGCATTATCGAATATTAAGAACCGTCTGTTAAACTGTTATGATGAACAGTTCTTGATAACAATAAACAGACATGTAGATACACTCTACGCTTATTAAATCTTCAAGATTTTACATTTACATTTAAATAAAGCATTGAATATATTTTTCTAAAGTTATAATTGGAATTGAAGACATTGAAAACGTAGGCACTTTTTACATCGTCTTAGTGTGTAAAACTTGATAAATTCATCGTAAATATGCGGTCTGTGTCACATCTTGTCTCACATATTTGTAAAGCCCGCTTGAGCGGAATATCAATCAGCTGCGTGATTTTGGCCTGAAGATTTTATCGAGAACGACGAACAGCATCACAAACTTGACTCTCACAAACGATACGTGTTCGTACTTTCGGATCCTTTCGGCGAAAAAAACGGACGAGCGCGCATCGGCGCGAGAAATCGGTCACATGATTTCTCGTTTTTTTTCGGACATGATGCAAGCAGTGAATACATTCAATCCTGTTCGTTTCGTCTTTAATGTGCGCAGCTATATATGTAAGCAACATATTAAATGCTCGATATAAAAATGATATGGAATTCTATGTTCAAGTTAATATCCAATAAAATTATTTTTTTCAAATATAGAAATTTCGATATTAGTGTATAAAACTATAAGATTAAATATTTATACAATAATTAAAATAGAAAAACACAATTTCTTTTATAAATCTTTAGTGAATAATAACTATATGAGTAAAACAATTTTTAAATATCTCTTTTAATAATTTAATTACTAATATAATTTAAAAATGGAATAATTTATCGTGTTATAAAATTCTAATAAAATAATAGAAAAAATTAGCGTTCACGTGATACTCATTCGAACATGAGTGAAATAAAATTATGCTAATAGATGAGCCGTAAATCCTATAACAAAGTCTCATTGAAGCTCAGTTGTACATTAATTTAAGAACTTCATTTAATTTGCATAGAACTCCAATAGAAAGTAGTAAATACATTATAAATTGACGTTATAAATTTATATAATCTGTTTTTTTCATACAATTACTCGCGGATCCGCTCGCGTGAAAGCGACAATTTTGTTACATGTCGTAACAAAAGATCGAAATCAAATCGGACCAATATGGTATACTATTCTTTAAAGAACTCGAGGAGATTAAACATTTTTATGATGCTAAGCAACAGCGGCAAGAAAGATGTGGTAGGCGTCAGACAGAACGAGTGAGTCGGCCGAATACGTGGGACGAGGTCCAGGGCTTCATCTTACCGGGAGGTGCTGTTATCCTGTCCTCGAGATCCAAGGTATACTACCGCAAGGACACGAAACTGGTGCTTTTTGTCGACACGAGAGCGACCGCGCTTTTAAAAAAAGATGAAGTTAACGGAGAGGCGAACGCACGAAACTCGCCACGGCGTTTACTGCATTGATAAAGACGCCCACGTCTTTTGCCCGATCTTTCCGCGAAGTTGCAGGCATCTGTACGAAGCCGAATCGAAGGTCTGCGGCTGGCAGATGAGAATACGCCGAAAGAGAATCGACGCATTGTAACATCATGCGCGTTCATCCCGAGTCTCCAGTCATTAATAAGCAAACTGGTCATATAACATTTTGGTAACCTCTATTTGCTAGACGCTCTGCGATTATTGAGACAATCTTCAACATTTAATTATTAATTTATTATTTATATTTTATAGAAGAAAAAAAAATGGCTAAAGGGAGTCCACGTCGTTGCTGTAATGTCAATATATAATATCTACAATAGTTTTATTGTAAAATTCCGGCTCCAGTTCGAGCCATCATCAGCGATAACAAGATCGATAAGACTCATGCTCTCGGCTTCACACGCAAATAATTCCATTGATTGATAGGCCGCAAGAAGTTTCTATAAATGAACACCATCAATAAAAATTCAAGTTAAAATGAAAACTTACCATATAAAAGGGAGAACGAGAGTTTATAAATGCCACAAAGATCTTCATGAATATAATAATAAAAAAAAACAATAAATTTCCATTAACAGTCAATCAGATAAAAAGATAGAATCAGAACAAAGAATCAAACCACTTAAAGATAGAAATACATTAAGACAGTACAACGGTTAAAAAACTATAATGATAAAAATGTATAAAACTAACGAGATCACAATACATAAATAACAAATAATAAGTATATAAATAGAACTAAGAATAATCTACCATATAGATTATAGTTTACCAAGAACGGAAACCCAAGCATGGTGTAAAAATTCTGTGTCCGATTATAAATTTAGGCTGTTATTTTATCTTGTGATGTGAAGCATTTCAGAAATCAGCCTTTTTGACAAATAACGTTCTTTGTCTAATATCTCCATATTGTCCCAATCAAATTCATGATTGTCATTAAGTCTATGGTCCGTTATGACTGAGCGTGTAGTAGAGTTCCTCCTTATATGGTTCTTATGTTCTTTGATTCTCGTCATTAATTTTCTGCCAGTCTGCCTCACATAAGAAGCGTCACAATCCTTACAAAAAATCTTATACTACATTCTTATAATGTCGCAAGGGGAGAAGGTTTTTATGTGGTCTAATAATGTTTCCAAGTTTGTTGATACTATAGAGAATCAAAACACACTTGTTCAATGAGTATGCTATACATAAATTTTTATTTAAATTGATTAAAAAAAAATTTTGTTAAAATCATATGTCCGTCAGTCATGACAATTAGAATATTGGAGAAGGAACGGTATTCATGAAATTAAAATTTATAAGTATAAATGTATTATGATCGTTTAATACGTAGTTATAAACCTCAAATATGTTCCATTTTTATCATCGGAAATATTTTATCTTCTCGTTGAATAAATTATACAATTTGGTCAAAAAAAGATTGCGATTCGACATAGCCATCTCCGTGTTATAATTGATGACCGCTACTTTACGTACAAAGAGCAAAACACTTAGCCCACGTCTATTTTGCGTCACGAAGCTTATCAGGATCAGAGTAGCGTGTACATATGCGCGTGATCTGCGACGGCGGAAAAACGCGATAAATGGAAGTGATGCAGAGCGAGGTGATGCATAGAAAACGCAGTGGTGTGTCTCCAGCATATTCTCAAAGAGTTGCTATTTATACTCCTGACTGCATGAGCTGAAAGAACGGCCGAGAAGCGGGTTCCTCAATATGGCAGCAGGTAGGCCGCGCGCAGTGATTCAGAGCTGATTTTTCCAACTGGACCAGACAGTGGCTTTATTCTCCGTCTGCCGTTCTGCCCGCCAAGAGCGGCCATGGTCTCCACTTTTCTTCGCGCTTTCGTTCTCGCTCTTTTCCTTCCTCGTCTTGTCTTCATTGACAGTTCACTCGCGCGAATAATTCCAGATCGCGTATCCTATCGTCACTTATTGCTTTTTGCGAGTGTCTTGTGAGGACATGATCTCTCTTGAGACATTATTGTCTCTTGAGACAATGGTTGGCTATCGCGATCATATTTTCTATTTCATTCTGGAATTATCTGGACTTCAACGTGCAATGATTTTTTGTTTTTCTTTTTAATTTAAGAAAATTGATTAAAATTTATTTATTACATAACTATTTTTTTCAAATTCTTGGAAAACTACAATGATTAGACCATTACAATAAATTTATTAATTAATGTAATTATACCATGTATACACAATAATTGATACTATATAGTATGCTTATATACAATTCTTTTACAAAAAATTTTTAATTATCTTACTATTTATTAGCTTGATATAATATGTATGAAATAATGCTATATTGATATAATTTAGAATACCGCATTATCCGTTTGCGTTTATCGACTTTATGATAATCAACAATTACCAAGCCAATTGCAAATCACATCAAGTCTCGTACGTGTTAAACACCTCAATTAATATTGGAATGGCATCATCGTAGATCTTACGTAGTTCGATATGCCAGACACGTATCCGTTAACACATTTCGCAGTCGTCGAAACATGTCCATTCGATCCACGATCTACGATCAATGTTTACGACAGATCCGAATTTTTGTATGTCCGCCTTTCGATGCGGATACTTTCAAAATATTTTATTCCACAATTTGCGCCTCATTGAAACAAACCAAGCATAATAATGAACAAATATTTCATGACAATCACGTATTTCACCGGATAAAATTTATAACTTATCAATAATAGTGATTGAAAGATAAATGTTTTCTGTTCAAAATAACATAGATATAAATACATCTATACCGATTGTCTCAGATTGCGCGTCTTATTGTTACATTTCTGTGTAAGATGTCCTAAGAATTACTTTTTCGATTTCATCGATTGAAAACTAGATAATTGACAATTTGTCACTGCAATTTCATATACACATATTTTGTTCATCTCTCATAATTTACTCGTTGTAGAAATTGTACGAGAGATTCTCCGGCGACAAAATTTTCCTTAAAAAACATCCTCATTGCAACGTGTTCCTGGCGTTTCACCGGATCTTGGGTTCTCATCAGCACCTCACCGTACTTATCTAGAATCCTTGAATCGGCGCGGCGAGGGAGCTTTCCGCCGGAGTGAATTTGCGGAAAAATCGCTTGCGCGGCTTAGGAGAAGGATATCCGATCGCGGGATCGTTTACGGACCGCTTACATCGACAGATGGGATTATCTGATCTTGAATCTAGCCGGGATGGCTCTGGCGCGTATAATTGCCATCGTCGGGCGAACGAGCGTAGTCTGGTGAGCGCGCTAGAGAGAGGACCCTCTTCTCCTCTCCTCTTCCTTTTCTCCTTCTTTCTCTATCTACGGTTCTCGTCGACTGGCTAGCTAGTTGGCTGGACCCCGCATTGGACCCCGCGCCAGCTAGTTCGTCTGCGCTGGCCGACGTTCCTTCTCGTTCGTTCAACAGCCGTTCGTTACTGCCGCTCTTCTGCCGTCGTGCCGGTCGCTGCCTCTCTAGTCGGCTCGTTCGCCACTGGAGTCAAGGCTGTGAACCGGGAATGTGCGTGCAACTATGCTACCTGGATCTTTTATTCCTCCTGAAATCCACCGCCGCTGCCGCTGCCACTGCCGTTGCCTTCTCTTAATGTGGCTTACGCCTTTAGTCGGCAACAGCTATGTCTAGTAGTACGTTCGTGTGAATCTACGTCGCGCGCGTGTCTTCTTTCTCATTCTCTCTTTTTTCTCTTTTTCCAGTCTCCAGAGTCCGGTCAGACTCTCTCTCTAACAGCTCCCTCAGTCTAGCTTTCTCCTTCCCACTGCGCCTCATCTTCCTCCTCTTTGATAACGATCTTCCGACGAGAGAGAGCACGGCGCGCGTACTTTTACAAACCCCCTGGCACCTGTCCACCCAAGTAGATAATAACGCTGCCGCGAAACCTGCGCCGTGCAGCCTGATTGCCCGACTGTTACCTACCTACCTACCAACCTACCTACCCATCCATGTCTCTCCTCTCCTTCATTAAGTTTTCCGCGTCTTTCTTTGTCCCGCTCTCTGCCTATACTACCTATTGACTGGCTATTGACTTATGTCAAAGGAATTCACTCGCTCTTTTCAAAGTTCAATTACGCGAGCATCTTTTGCGAATGTAATTCCTTTCACTGTGGCTCTCTCAAATCATTTACTTATGAGTTCAATAAGTGATACGATTTCGATCTTAGTTTACTTAATCTCTTTTCATTGCTTATTTAATTGCATATATAATGGACGAATCTCTTTATCAATTTTATCTCCCAATGCACTTAGGCAGAAATTTTATCCCATGTAATAAATTATCTCTCTTTCTTTTCTCCCCTCCCTCTCTCTCTCCCTCTCTCCCTCTCCCCTTTCTCATTCTTTCTCTCTTCTTTTGTCTCATTCTGCTAATCTCTATCGCGAATCAATATTTATTCTATTCATGTCCGAGAGAGTCGCCGGGAGCGTGGTTTCTCAGCGATATAACGTGGTTAGGCAATCGCTTCACTGGAAAGCATTGTCTTGCGCGAGCCAAGTGACTCTTTCTGTCACGTCGCGTGGGTCGTTCTCATAAGGACTCGACTGACGTAATAAATAATAACGAGAACACGAATTAATTACGATGTTTTTTCGCAGGAACACATGGTCTTCTGTGGCCATGTACTCCCTGTAATTATGACGAGTATTAAATTTTTGATCAAAGTGATATTTCATGATTCATTTCATTTCTGTTACAGGTAAGAAAACGTCGCAGCTGACGGAGATTTAGGTATGTGATCTGATCCGTATTTTATCATATTCTATTATATTTTGTCATGTATTATGCATTAATCAAGCAAAATAGTAACGTATTCCTCTCAACATTAATACATTTCTCAACATAATGCATTTCTTTGTGAAAAACAAAATGCTTCATGATAGTATCCACTGATAGAATAAAAATTTTGTTGTATCTATATAGCATTTTGTTATTACTGTAAAGAAAGAGAAATGCAAAATATTTCTTGTGCCAAAATAATTAAGAGCCTAATAGTGTTATTTTCCAAATTTATTAAAAAATATTTAGAGGTCAAATTCTTTGTGAAGTTTAGTTTTTCTTAACATAAATCTTTAGTTTCAGTTCATTATTTTAAGGAAGAAACTTAAATTACATTGGAATGCACATAATGTTTAAAATTGTGCACAACACTTGATATTAAATACCATGTTTGATTACGTGTCGGCAAACTCTGGACTGTCAAGCGATAGCCGACGGCATGTCAAACATTGCGAGAAAATCAATCAAATAAACGAGAAGTATTTGTTATCATTATAGCACTACTTCTTTCACGATAAATTAAATGTCTATAAGCCTAGTTGCGCAAATTTGGAAAAAAATTAGACTTCATGAATAATTACGTGATATGTAAAAGAATTTTCGATACTATTTTATTCTTACAAAGGAACATAAAAAAAATTGTTACAAAACATTGTTAATTCTTTCTATAATTATTAATAACATTAATTAATTGACAATTCTAAACTGATAATTAAATTGATAATAATATTGTTATTATGAATAATAATGTTATTGATAATAATGTTGCTATATTATGTATTTTTTAGATACAAATTAAAACAAAGTTAATAATTTTAGCAATTGTTTTACATGTAATTTTAAAATTCTACAATTCTACGAAGGATTAATGTCTAGAGAAGAAATAGCTGACAAAAATTTTTAATACAGTAACGCACGTAACTATAAATCATTTTCACATGCATATGTAAGTTGACACGCTTCGGGCGCACACACAACTTGATCGCTTTGATATCTGTCACTATCTGCTCGGCGTGACGGAATTGAAACGTTTGCATTAATCATTAAATCGACTTCTCAACAACTGCGGAACATATATGTATTGAAGTCATCCTAGTCGAATACTTTGATGATTGACACATGCTTGACTTTCTCGAAAGCAAGGCTCGCTATGATTGTGGCTTCGCGTGAATTATTCTCTTTGTCCTTTGATAAATTCGTGCCATGAGGAGATTTTAGAATAGTACGACCTCGATAAAAAGACTTCCCTTTCCTATCACTGTTTTATGCAACTTTTTGTTACGTTTCATCTGTGCGATGCCTTCGTCTGTATGTACATGATCCTACTGAATTAGTCGACCGGTGATCAATGAACTTTGCGTCGCTGCTAAATTGTTAACCGCGTTCTGTTAATAGGATACCATTGGAGATAATATCGATTATTGCATTAGAAACCTTTTCGCGAACTATACAACAAATAATCGCTGTCCATCACTATTGAGTTTTAATGAACTAAATGCGCGGACCGATTTTGAATTCAAATTCTACGCAATTATAGATTTACAGATTTTCTTAATGAGATTTTCTTAGAGAGATCAAATATTTCACTTCTTTAAATTACCTTTGTTTATCATCTTATTAAAAGTAATTCTTATGACTTTAAATTGGTCATTTTATACGAGTATTAATTTTTATAATATAATATAATTTTTTTTGCTAATCTGATTAAAATTCTTTGATTATTTTTTTGGAAAATTATTTTATGTATACCTAATCAGATATATTTTATGTTAATCACAATTGCGCGCACACACACCGTTCTAGACTACCGTACAGCGATCAAGGAAGCTGAGAAATGTTTAAATGTTAAAATGTGTGAATGTATTCGTACTGAATTCATACACTGAATTAATCGTTTTTCTTGATAATGTCAATCACGTTGCGTACTTGATTTTTTTATACGCGACCTCACAAAATGTGTGATTATTTTATGGAAAAAAACGGAACGCGGAACCGGCTGATCGGCGCGGATACTCAGAAGCCATGTAATCCATGTGACGCTCAGTTCGCGGACACCCTTAATGGTATATATCCTGGCGATCGCATGCCGCGATCCTGTGTGTTTCGGAAAAAAAAAGCCGAGTGATCAACGTGATCGTGTATATGATGAAAGAAAGAACTAAGCGAATACAAATAAAAAGCATCAAGGTCTCTACTGTATGAACGTCAAGAACCATTGGATATAGGTACATGATCATTAACAAGCCACCAACGGAAAGTGTCTTCTTTTACTACCGATTATGAGTAATTCTTTTGTCCTTGTGAGATGTTTTTATTCTAACATAATTCGCATATGACATAAAAAGACTTCTGTCGCAGTACGTAGAGAACTCGTGATCGTTAATGCAGCTATGCTGCAACGTCGCAATGTTTTGTGTTGATCTTCATACTGCTAATTGTACGAGATAATTAATTCTTCTAATAATATTGATCATAATACGATATCAAGAATGTGTGTGAAAAGAATGTGTGTTGCCGCGTTCCAATCATAAAATAATTAATACATAATAATAATTAACATCTTAAGTTCAATCTTGAACGCTTTGATGCTGATTTCACTGTTAAATATAATCTCAAAGGACAATTAACGTCGCGTCCTGGATTATAGGTTCGTTTTGCAAAACTCTCCATTTAGCCAATTACACTCATTAGATCTCTCAGTGCGCGATGACGCAATTCGTGCCGCCTCTTCGTTAATTATCCGCGGCTGGATTACGGGTTTTACGAGATCGATTCGGGAAAGTTGCCGCGTCTGGTTTTCTCGCGGACACGTAAGTCTCTCTAATCTAGTTCGTGCCAGATCGACTTCCGCGGAGATCATTTTTTTCGAGAGCAGCACAGCTTCGGTTGTCGCTACTATATCGACGACCATGTATTTCGAATCGACGGGCTAAACCCGAGTGACATTCGTCTCTACGTTGTGTAACCTGGTAATCATACCCGGAAGGTATCCGATAGTTACTCACGCAACCGTATGTATACAACCGTATGTATATACTTTCACTGTCGCGAACCCCTTTTGTGCCGCCGTTAAACATACACCATTCTTCTCCTCTCTCTTCCCTCCTTCACCGAGAGTCGCCGGGATCGATGAATGTATCACTTAACTCTGCCAATCGATCCATTAATCGAAGCAGGTGCCCGGCAAAGACTAATGCCATCCTTTCAAGCGATCGATAATCCTCGCGGCTCGTAACGTGACGTAAGTTTCGGTTCAAACTAATCGGTCTATTCAGCGATGCGATGTGTAATGAAGCGTTAACACGCGACTGTATGCGTAATTGTACACAGAATCACTATTCAGGAGAATAGGATATTGCGTAATAAAATGCGATCTGAACAATAAAAAAAATAGAAAAAAATTGCGCACGTAATTTCAGCGACGCAAATGCGGATTATGTTGAAAGTGATATTACGAATCTGATAGATAGTCGAGCCATAGAAATTGATTGCCGTTGTACGGCTGCAACATTCTCTACTCCGATCTACGGTGCAACCATCAATTTGATGTTCCACAACTTAAATTGGATATCTCTATGAAATGGAATTCTCCTGCATAGATAGACTCGTGCGAAAGAATAACGTTGCTCTGTTGGAAATGACATCACGATTTCGGGCAACATTATTAGATCAGCAATACCGTTAATATGATCACGACCGCGGGGTCAAATCGCTAGGAGCGTGACTACGAGGAATCTCATTAGCAAATTCAAATAATATGTGTAGAAAAAGAGAGAATCGTCGTACTTGTTCTATTGTACATTATTCAATACAGAATGATATAGTAGTGGACTTAAGCCGCTTTGCGAATGCGGATTTTTAAGTTCGTATGGTGATGATACTAATCTACAACGTGACGTTTGACGAATCCAAGATGAACCTGGGACGGAGAGAGACGTCCCCGAAGAGAGGACAGTAGAAGGACGGAATAATCGTGCCGGTAAGAAATCGTGACGCGCACCAGAGAGAAAGGAGGATTCTACGGGTAGAGACCTTTAAGATCACAAGGAGCAAAGGTATATTACATTTACGTACATATACCTATGTAGCATGCACTTGCATGTTTTGACCCGTTGTCTCAAGAAATTGTTTCGAGAAGATTTTAGATGGTCTATTGAAAACATGTGTAATATAAACAAATTGAAATCGTCGATTTTTCACCGAAATATGGCATTACGTGCATCATCTGATTCTTATCTCTATAAAGAAAATTTTTTTAACTTCACAAATACTTCTTATCGAGGTATTCTATTAAAAGAATCAGAGTTTCTTTATTAAATTAAAATATTTATCATTAAATAAAATAACTATAAAAAGCAAAGTTAAATTATATTAAAAATGTTAAAATAAATTAAGATAAGATATTACAATTAAGACTATAGATAACACAATAGGATTATCATATCATAATAGGACTATATTAACTTATATCGCATCAAAATTAAAATAAAATTAAGAAATTAGAATTTAATCCAAAAGACATTATTGTGTTACCTGGCATTGTGTGCTTAACTAGGCTAAAATTAAAAATTCCGCAGGTATAGAAAGTTGATGCTCATTTTATATCGTAATAATTAAATTTATATATTTACGACACAAAAAAAATTACAAGTAGTAGTTAATTTAATCAGTGATAAAACTGACAATTGACGACGCGTGTCATCTCGAAAACGCATGTAAGCTAACGATGGGCAAAATACGGCAATTTGCGCCAATTGGCTGGGCACAAAAGTATTAGTCGCGTGCTTCACAATTTCCTCGAAACCGTTTGCAATATACAGATTACACTCGCAGTTGTACTAACTGAGTTAGTTTGATTGATAAGCAAATTCTCGCGTGGCATTTTTTAGAACGAAGGCTTAACGAAAGACAAACTAAAATTTTTCATTCTTTATCAAGATGAGAATCTTTGAGAAATATGCAAGCTCACCATCGATTAACTGCTGATTTTTCTTCAGTTAATCAATATTATATCTGAATCTTTTCTTCTGCCGATTTAATAAAATAAAATCTTAAAAAAGGAGAAGAAAGATTTATTGAGTTAAGTTACAATATTTCTGTTTACAATATGCCTGAGATAATAATATTTTAATAACGAATACTGCTTTAAAATAATAATTGTTATATAATTTTTTTAATATTTACATAAAATGTTTATTTATTATAATGTTTCATTTTTGGTGATGTTTCATTTTATGTGATATGGCTCACATATGAAGATAGACTTTCAATAAGAATATTAATAAAACCACACATTGTTGACGGTTCTTCTATCAGAAAACACATAAGAAATGCCAGAACAGCATCAACGTGAACCTTATAAGGCCGTAGAACTTTGCGAAATTTCACAACAAAGTCGAGACACGCTTTCAATTAACCGTCTGGTCGTCATTATTACCGGAAAATGCCCTATCTTCCTGCTTATGGATCTTTGTGTTTTGATCCATCATTAATGCCAATGTTTTATGAATATTGCAATTCATGATATATTAGTTTAATATAGAAATCTCAAGCAATATAATGAGCAATATAGATATAATTTTTTATTATATAATGTTTATATTCCGCATTCAAATAAAGAGATAAATAATTGATTTGCTCACAAAAGTGCACTTTTAAATTGCTAATAGATTTAATGATGCTCTTTCGCCGACAGTTTGTGTCGATGACGACAGATTAATGTCGATGGACGAATGTCGCGCGATATAGAAGGGTAAGAAAGTGACCAGACAAATTAAGTGTTGCCCGACAACGGGACTGAAACACGCGTCCGCACTAGAATTACATTCTCAGATACGAATCTACATGGGATTTGAATAATGTACGTATCCTCCTCTCCCGCTTTATATCCTTCCTCTTTATCCCCGAGTCGGGAATAACCAGTCCTCTAAGCGAGGAAGCATATCATTGGGCATCGTCAGAAAAAGGAGCCAGGATGCAACACGTTCCGGAATACTTCTCGGTCGTTTTGGCGCGTTCTCCGCGACCCTGTCTAAACAATTTAAAAGCCGGCAGAGATCGGAGAACGGATAACGGAGATAAACGACGATGATCTCTCGGTACAATGAGAAACAGAAAGAGAAAGAGAGAGAGAGAGAAAGAGAAAAGGGAAGAAGGAGAAAAGAAAAAAAGGAAGAGTAAGAGAGCTTCTTGGAATGATCTTTAATATGTTATACGCTAATGAGGCAACAGTGTACAGGAAACACGCGGCGTCTCCGACCGAGGAAGGTTCGTTTGCCTCTCTCGTCGGCGATCATTAATCCTCGGTGACCTTCACGAATTTTAAAATGGTACGCCGGGATGCATTTTCATAACGTCTTCATTGCCGGCATCAAACAAACGATCGCGTTCATGACAGCTTACGAAATTCCAACTGACACCCAATTAAATATACTGTAGCGGTTAGTTAACCGTGACAGTGGTTCGACATCGTGACATCGCAAAAAATGCTGTCGAGATCATCGACTAGTGTATCTCGAAGATCAAAGATCTGTCACTGAGAACTATGAAATATTTTTTTTATAATTCTCAATCTAATCCGAACACATTCTATTTCTTCTCCTCCTTTGTTTCTTTCTTTTTCTCTCTTTCCAGAGAAGTTTAAAGAATCTCAGAAAGTTTTAAATATAGCAGAAGACTGTTGCTCCAATTTTAAACTTATTATTTATTTTATCGTTCAGTCACGTTATCATTAAAATTTATCATTAAAAATAAAATATGCGAAATGTTTGCGCATTCAAAATTAAGATAAAGTGAGACTTGAAATTGCGGAAAGTTTAAAATCACACGGAAGATTACGCATAAAAATGCGTGCTATCATCAATTTCTCCATCAAATTTTATGCATTCCAAGAGATCGAAATCGAGGATTACTCGATGAAAACGGGAAGTTGTGTGTAAAGCAATTACAACATCACACGTAGAATCGTGTGCGAGGCAGCGCGTTAATAATAATGATCCGCCGATTGTTATGGGAAACGGCAAATCGATCGTCGAACAGGTGACTCGCGAGTGCTTCAAGGGGCATACTTATCAGTGCATATTCGAGCTCATTGTATTAGGTACCGAGAGCACATAAAATTGCTAGTGAGTGAACGGCAAAAGGAGTAACAAGCTGATTCGCGTTGGCCTTGCGCTTTTTTAGCAAGGTCCTTGAATGCAGAATTTAACACTAAGTACAGTTGTATTGAATCGCAATCGGATTGGAGAAGGAGAAGAGAGAAGATAGACGAAGATAAGGAAAGCGGAAAGAGAGGAAGGAAGAAGAGAAGGAAAAAGAAAGTGCTGAATATAGCGGGGTGAGGAGAAGGAGAAAGGAAAAGGTTTCGACGTGAGGAAATAGGGGATGGGCCCCTGGCCGTAACATTACAGTGGAGCCCGCTGAGTGAGATATTACCGCCGTCATAACCTCTAATAACTACACAGAGCCCTTTATAACGCCTTCCAGTGCTTCATTGTGCCGCAGTGGCAAGGCTCTTTTCTCTTGCTCCGTACGTAATGTAGGTAAGACCCAGGGTCCAGGGAGAGGTCCGCGTGCTCGGATGCGGGAGTCTTACTATTACTGTTTCACACTAACTGCGCCCGTCGTGGCATCCGAGAAGAAACCAGATGGGGTGGATTCGAAAAGGAGGCCGAGGAGAGAGCTGCGAGACCGGACGCAGACCGGTGCGGAGGAAGCGTATCGAAATCGGCGTGAAAACGAATCGCGATTCCATATACGAGAGAGTCTACTACGCGCGCAAGTCACGCCGGAATTTAATTGACTTCTGATCTGTGCCGAACGTCTGGCTGGCTTCCCTTCGTTATAGCGTTCTTTACTGCTGCTCGTATAGCGAGCGTTAATCGTCCCGATAGCCTTCAGTTGTTCTCCCCTGAATCTTCCCTCCCGCGCGCATTCAATTTCACCGCACAATTTAATCGTCGTTTAACGTGACGTAATTGAAATTGCGAAATCCCGCGTTCACGCAACAGCGTGTCCCTTCGAGCTTTCGTGGGAATACCTATTATATTAATACCGAAACTTTGATTTATAGGCTGTATTAGATATAAGTGTAAGGAATATCGATCCAATTCCTAGTCTCTCTACTTTACTGAGGATCGTCCTTCAACTTCTCGTGCTCGATCGAAAGTAACGTTCTCTCGAGGTGCGCGAACGTGTTCGCGCACGCTTTTTCATCCCCTCCATTCGACCGCTTCGTTATCTGCGGCCCAGCAACTGTTGGCGACGCTGTGACGTTCTACTCGAACGTAGGTCCATGCATTAATTTCCTTACATAAGATAAACAAAATAAACTGTATTAGAGAAAGGATGGATTAATAGAAACGTGCCTAAAAAATCTAGAAAATAGGAATGATGCATAGATGATATGGCAGCTCTCTCTTTTTCCAGAGATAAATTTATATCAGTGAGATTGAATACGATGAATAACTATAAATATCGACATTCTCAATACAAGTTATTTCAGAATTAAAATATAGAATATTTTAGCTATCATTGAAAAAAAAGAAGATAACAGATTTGAGATATTTTAAGAAATATAAATAAATAATACTACGTGATAGAGAGATTTGAGATATTTATTTATATATACTTTTTTTTAGTATAGCTTATGAATAGAAACACAAAACAATGATACAGATAAAGGAAAATACATAAAAATTCATTTTTATAATTTGTCTCATAATTATAGATTTGAAAGTACCGGATCTTTAGAGTCTGTGTCATCTATAATATAAAATACTTGCAAAAGTACGTTAAAAATAAATATTATGTTTCTGAAGACAGCCTTAAAACGCAAGTTAAAACACATTCAAATCATAAAAGTAGTATATCTGCGTCGCATTCATGCGCTCAGCTTTCTCGTTATTAATTCTTTGCCAAGCCTATGGAAGGAAGGTAAACGTAACTTATAAGAACAATCGGGAAGTCCATGTAGTCTATGTGTATTGTCAACATTTAATTGCTTTTAGATATGTAACTACCGCGAACTCCTCGCGTGATTTTACCTACCACGACTCAGGTGCGCATCCTGTATAGAACACCAGGATGCGCATCGGATCCAACGGCGGCAATAACATTTCCTTCTCCTTTTTCCCCTTTAGATTTCCGCATCCTCTTTTCTTCGCGTGTTAAAGTGGAGTCTCTCCTCGAATAACGCCTCCGGCGACATCACGAGTGCTTATCTACTTTGTTTCTTTTATCGGGGGCTCCTCTTCCGTGCAATGAAATTGATATTCCGGGATGTAAGAGAGGCGATTTAAATACCGGAAGCGCGCGCGCATGATAGAACTTACGTCGATCGTAGGATGATAACACGGACATTCTTAGATCATATGGATATTCTAATTTGTCGACAATTGAGAAAATCGCTCTAACGGCGCAATCGGGAGTAATAAAATAGATGCAATTGAATAGTTCCAGGCAATCTAAACTGGCGTACTCATCGCGTCGCAAGGTAAGATAAATAGTATCAGAGCATGAATCGGTAATTTACAAAGTGATTTATGCTTTCGAGAATTTAAATATTTCCCTTTCCTTATACTGATGCATTTTATTTTTTTATTTGAATAACCATGCTTTTTTATTTGAAAGAAAATTAAGATTCTTGTTATAAATATAAATGTAGATTATAAAATACTATCATAATTTTACATCAACATGTAAAGATTACGAATCTATTATGATACAAGCAGAATGAAGTGACAATGAAGCTCATAACAATGAAAATTAAATGATGAAAAAACAACAGAATTAATATATTGAAAATGTATATATTGAAATTAATGTAAAAGGAAAAGCAGAATTCTGATTTCCATATGAAATCTTGGAACAGAGGTATCAATGGTTTAGAGTAACATTAAGTTCCCAATAATGTATTATATATGTATCATATATATCTATATTATACTGTATTATACTATTATTTTTAATGTTTTATAATATATTAATGCTATCAAAATTATACACACACACATATCTGAGGGCTGTGTGCTTTCTGTATTCGCAAGTTGCTCAGACAGTAATAACGCCATTATTTTAGTTCGCGCATTTGCTTCGTCGTGCAATGAAAAAAAAGCATGATAGGGCATCATGGCCGTATCAAAGCCAGCGTGAAAACAATTCAAGAATCGTCCGCTGGTAGAGCGCAACTGTTTCGGTCACGCCAAAATTTAATTAATCTCTGATCTACGGCCGCGCCGATGCGCTTTCCTTGTCGCTTCGCGAACGGGCTCTCCTTGAATATCCTTCAGCGAGTACTTCGGTGCGCGCGGATATTTCTCTCTTCCGGTTTGACATTTTGTTGATAGAAACGCCTTAGCCATTATGTGAATGTTCACTTTGTTCCCTTCGTCATGTTCGCCCTCGAGCGTTCTGAAATTGATACTCCAAGATGACGCGAGGCTGAAGAGACGCACGCGATACGAAGCGCTGATAATCACTAAAGCGCTGGCTGAAGAAACGCTCGGAAGTGAAGGTTCAAAGGTATCTTCAATTGAAACTCCGAAATCTTGAATCCGTGAATCATTATTACCACGAATGACACGTTCTCCCGTAATTAATTTTGGCATAAGAAATTTTATATATACAGCACATAAAAAATAATTTTTTCTTCAATTCAATTTCAAACAATTTTGATTAAACTTGTCGCAATTTTATACCGAATCAGACATATCGATAACGACAGACAATTCATATTTTTTCAAGAAATATAATTATATATTTTTTTATTTTTTTCTCTTTCAAATGATAATTACATTCCATAAGAACTATAATTAAATCATAATTATCAAAAATATATTTTACTTAAAGGAAAATAAAATATATAATATGCATTCAGCGTTAAAAATGTTAACGAGAGATTAACAGAATTTGCCGAATGTATCATGTCAAATTTCTCGTAAATCACTCATTCAATATGTTAGCAATTCATCCACGGCAATAACGTCGGTTCGTTTAACCGATTTACGAAGAAACAAGTGCGAATATTTCCCGCACATTGCACCCGCAAATACTCGCTGAAGCCGCATATTCCAGACGATGCGCGGCGGCTTACGTGTGTAATGATGTTATTTTCTTGTAGCAGAGAGGAAGAGAGGATTAACTCTTTGCCAATGTAAAAAAGGGGGGCCCCCCCAGTTACATGTCTACCACTTCGCATACCTGTCTCCCTCGACTTTAACCCTCTCCCTTGCATTCCGTATTCTTCAACATGCCGTTACCATAGTCACACATTTGTACGCGATTTGCGATGAGAAACGGAAGAAGATGAAAGAGGCTCTATCCTTTACGTTAGATTGAAAACAAAACGAAGGCTTGTTCGGCATCAGTGTGTCGTTGACAAATACGTATACCTTAACTAATATAATACACCTTTTCGCCGCGTCGGCGTAGCAATTAAAATGCTTCAGAATGCCGCAGGCAGAGACATCGTTACAGAAACGCGTACAACTGAGAATCCTTGCGACAAACATCCTTCGAGCTATTTCTCGCAATTACACGCATTCTTGGTAAAGAAACAAGGTAGATCTCGTTCCGACGCTAATGCCAGCGTTGCAGATACTCGACGTACACATTCACCCTGTGTTTTTTTTTTAACGATAAACCCAACATTTTTCTAGAAAGAAAAATAATTGTTGAAAAAACGCAAATGCAACAATTTCCGAATGATAAAATGTTAAAATCGATTGCATCGAATATATTATTTATTATATTTGTATCGTTACTCTCTGAGATATACGTGATGTATGAGACTAATTGTAAGTCCGACGATAAATTCTAATTTTTTTTGTTAATTTTTTTTAAAGATTTACGAATTGTAAAAAATTAAAACGTAATTAATTTTTATCATCAAGTGCTAATAAATAGCTTTCAAATTAAATAAAAGAATTATTACAAGCGAAATAAATAAATTTACAAACAGTTTATACGTTTAATTAAAAACTTTTACAAACTTAAATTTTGAAATTACGAAATCTTCGATAAATAAAAATTAATAATTTTCAATTAACCACTTCTGTCGCATTAGAGGATAAAGAGCAGTAGCATTTATAGAACCTTGTACAATTTATAATTCAAAGACAACATGCAGTAATTGCGCAATTAAATCGATTAACGTTGCCTACTAATGACCTATTTCAATCGTTTTTTGTTTAAAGATCACTGAATCACGAGATACTAAAGGCGTTTTTCTCAATCACTGACGCAGCATCCGTTGTTAAAAGGAAATCGGCGATTGATCAGGGACACTCCGTATATTCATCGACGGGAGAAGAGATTTCGATCGATTGCATTACTCGACATCGGCTCGTAAACTCCTCGAGGACATAGAAAAAACGTCGCGCGATCTCAATACATAAGTATACACGGACAGATACACACATACCCACAATATGTCGCCCTTCCTCCGGCGATGTAAATTCATGCCGGCGCGTTTAATTTCCATAAGAATAATTTCGCGGCGCATAATGAGCGTTACGCTCGACGACGTCCGGTTGTGACTCCGTTATTAAATCCTCGGTAGAAAGTAAATCGATAAAGAAATACCGGTCTACGATGCGTTGCTCGCAGTTTATGTTCTTTACGCAGGATTAGGGCTACTGGTATATACATGTTGCAGTTGCAATGAAAGATTTGTGATCGCTTTGATGCCGATTAATTTTAATCGACGATTTAATATTCGATTTTCTCTGATTAATGTAATGTATTATGATACGCACAAAATATTATCTTATCTTTTTATTTCTTTCAATAAATCTTTTTGGCTTATAATGATGATCACAAAGTTGATTTGCTAAAGTATATAGTCTAATATAATATTTGCTAAAGTATCTGGAAATAATATTTAGGCAACTCTCAAAATAGAATTCGATCTTTTCACTTGGATATGCGTTCAAAAACTATTGTACGCTGAGACGAAATCCTTGAACTTCAAGTGTACAGAATCTAATATAATGATTACGGAAGGCGGTAAAATACCGTGAGCTACAATTGTCTGACACATAATTCCGAGCGCATTTTTCGCACCGATAGTTCAAAGAATCAAGTCCTTCGATTGTAATTTGCATTTTGTATATTCGATATTTCGAAATTCAAGAAGTATTGAGTTTCAAATACTACAAGAAACATATACGCGATAGTTCGTATATTATTACATCATTTGCATATGAACGGGATAAAGAGAAGAACAATTACGGCAAATATCTGAGGAGACTTACAAATTAATATGATACAAAAAAAATAATACAAGAAAACAAGAAAGATAACGTATTTTTTTACGATACATGTATTATAATATGTATGAATTATATAACTCATGATTAATTAATTAATAATACTATTAATATAATACTATTTTTTCGTTTAACATGAAAAACTAAAGTCTGCAGAAATTGAATCGTTTATTTCTGTAACATTATGACAGAGTTATGATCAGAATAAATTTCACAGAACTCCGATTTCTGTTTCCGTGCGAATGCAAAACGGTGTAAATCGACATTTGGCGATCGCGGAACGAGTTCGCAGAGTCGAACGGGATGTGTAACGATGAATCGTGGTTGGAGGTCTGAATTTTTGTTTCGACTTAACTCGCTGCGGCGAGTATCGTCAGAGTATCGAACGGTAATGTTGGCGAAGAGGACCGTTTCATGGATACGGAGGCGCAACGGGGATGAAATCGGCGGAGAGAAAAACATATCTTCCAAGTCCGATCGGTACCGCTGGTACTGATGTTCCTCTTACCTTGCCGCGAGGCACACTCAAATCTATAAGCGCCGAGAGAAAGACAGAGAAAGAGAGAGAGAAAGAGAGAGAGAGAGAGAGAGAGAGAGAGAGAGAGAGAGAGAGCTCTCGCGCGGTATCGCGAGGTATAACGGTGATTGCACGAACTCACGATTTCCATATTTCACCGGCGAGTCAATGGTGTATCTAGTGTTTGATTTACGTAGTCCCGCGACCGCGTGATCGATGAATCTTTTCTACGGCGATTAAACGTAAATTGCACGCCGACTACAAAATCGTTATCCGACAATCGATTCCATCGCGGCGCGAAAATTAATTTGCCCGGCAATCTCTTGAGCGGGAGAGGGAAAAAGAGAGAAAAAGGAATCCGTTTAACTACGGGGAATATTTGACGTCGCGAATTCGGCCTGTCGATCGCAATATTAATTCTCCGATCGAAGAGGACTCTCTTTTAATTATCAGAATCTATGACTCTTTTCTTCTTTCGTCGACGAGCCTTTTAGATTAATCAGTTTGTTCCTTCGACTTCTCCCCTATTAGAATTATCGATTGATCGTTAGAATCATAACTAAACACATTTTAATTCATACACGAAACACGATAAATTCATCGTAAATTATTTTATCATTTAGGATATATTACTCGGAATATAGACAGAAATATTACATATGTTCTGTATAGATAGTTTAAATATGCAAATATACAAACCATTAATATAAATAAAATAATTTTAATTAAAATCATGTTTCGACATATGTTAAAAATTATTTCAGGTATGATATCAAATTATAGGATCGTATATAATTTTTGTTCTGTTTATATAATGACTTTTTAATAGGAAACGTTATATTATGTATATCAGAAGTCTTTATTTTCTAAAGACTTAGAATCCATAGGAAACGAGGGAAAAATAAAGGAAAATAATTAAAGGAAAACAACTCCGTTGGGTCTGCAAATATCACAAATTGAAACATAAAATGAAACTAATCAGGAAACCAGATCGAGAATTATCTGCGATAAATGACTAAGCGTAATTCATGGACATCGATTGCGACGAGAACGTGTGATTGATGACGAAAATGTAAGATACACGGCCATGCCTTGGCTTAATGGATTTTTCAAACGAGTCCCGAACGTACGGTGAAAGGTCGAGGAAGGAGAAAGGAAAGGGGAGAAGAAATTTATCGAGCGGCTCCCAAAGCCGCGAGATTGCTCCTGTTCGCGGAGCAAATAGTCCAATTTTATCGTCCAATTTTAGGTACGGCCGATAATTTCTCGTGGCGTGGGCGATACGCTTCCTGCCGTCTCTAAAATATTGCGCGAAACCTTGTTGGCTTGGCACGCGATAGAGCCGATCGCGCTAAAGAATTGGGCAAATGATCTGTCCAAATTTGGCTCTCAGTGTAGATTCTCGTAAATTCGTAGCCAATACTCGTAAATTTCCGCAGCGCCCCGCTCAGGGATTCCTATTTATGTAACACGCAACTAAATAGATGATTTCACTGATGCGCAAAGTCATGTTTCGTCGGTCATCTTAATTTTTCTTTGTCACGTAAACGCTCTCGAGTCACGTAAAGGATTCACGAACGATGATTATATCAAAAGATCGTATTTAAAAATCAGGAGATGATGCAATTTCGTGTGAACAGTGCATTTTGTTCATGATGTTGCGATTTATTTTCGCGCCACCCAAGATGCGAAGATTAAAGATTCGAATACAAGATCTTGTTTTTTTTTTTTTGTTACATTGTTCTTTGTCATAAAAAGATAAAACGCTTCCGAATCATAAAACGTATAGAACGTTTGAATTAGACAGTATTGAAAAATCTTCCTTATAAAGAAATAATGTCATTACATATAAAATTAAATAATACACTTTGTTCTTAATATCATAATTTATCTTCGTGCCCTTCAAGATACAAAGATTAAGATCCAAGTGGCGATATCGCATTCTAAGATCCCGTCGATAAATGGCGGCTTTGTGTGGGACAATGCTTTCGCGAAATATGAGGTATTCGATGTGAATACAATTACCACGCAATCGCGGCGGTATTTGAGAGACGTCAGAATGTGAGAAAATCGCCGCGAGAAATCGACATTTGCGATATGATTTGCGTTAGCGCGAGTCATACAAATTTCCCAGCATCCGGGTGTATTTAACCCCGACATGATACGCATCGCGCGTCTGCAGACGGACACGTCCGCCATCAAACAAACGATAATGTTCTACATAAATTGTGGTTATTGAGAATGCACGTCACGACTTTACAGAAAATCCCGTTTACGCGTGTCCTTCGTCCGATCTACAACGATCATCACAATCATTGACGATATAACTTCCGTCCTTGCACCTTCACCCAGCGTATCATAAAAGATTCTCTGGTGCCCTCTCCGGCCCTTCTCTCTTCCTTTCTTTAGTGTTACTTTTTATTCTACGATTTCATATATTTTATCCTATATCCTATCCTGCGGTATATTAAAAAAAAAATATAATTTAGAAGTATTATATCATTTATTATATAATAAAAAAGTTATTTAGAGACGATATATCGATGCAGTTATAACTTGATTTTTTTCTTTTATCTTTGCTTTGATCATTTATTTCATTTCGGTCTTAAAATATATATCATTTCCTGCTCCTTTCGCTCTCTTTCTTGCGATAAATGTTACGATGTAGTTCTCGCTATCCGCTATCCGCACGTGACTCGATCGGAGAAAGTGTGCAAGTAATGACACTCGTCGCCGCTCGCACGTGTAACGTACATACATCCGCTTACCATTTCCACTGAAGTTCATCGACCGTTTGTTTTTCTTCTTCTTCTTCTTCTATTCGTGGAATGTCAAGCGTGACGGTTCGCGTAATTACAGAGTCTGCTAAACAAATCATGAATCACAGGAGAAATCGCAAAACGACAACTTTCACGCTTTTCCTGTTTAATATGAAACAAAATACTACAAATTTGTTATTGTCTCATTATTAATTAATATTCTTCGTGTTTCAATTATTTAATATAAATATTAGGACCATGAATTTTTGTAGCAAAATTTAAGGATACGTTAACAGAAAGAGGTATATGTCGGTGACTATTTAGGACAGCTGTTGTGTCCGTGAAAGTAAAAGTCATTATGTTTTCTATATTCGATTTCTTCTGTTGCGCCATTCCTTACGTCACGAATTTAGCGCTTCATGATGGAGAGATTTAACGTCATAATTAACTTCGGCGAGGAGGTCGAGCTTCAAGAACGAGCGAGTAGACGTGCACCGACTTACGCTCCCAGCAGTGCGGTGACGGAGAAAGTGAAAATAATTTCTTCATCAGAACTCGTTGCCCCTTTCGCCGAGGTCCGCCAGCATCAGATAGCAGCAGCACGGCTAGTTAGCCGTTGCCGTGACTGTTCACGTGAGCAAATGTCCTTCGTTGGCGCTCTTCATTAGCACGGCAGCAAGTTCAAGGCCGAGTACCAAACTGAGCTCAAAATAGAAAAAGAGAGAGAAAAACAGAAATGAATGAAGGAAGATGTTGAATCTTAGATCCTATTCCAAATTATCGTCATTATCATTGCCATTGTCGTCATTATCATCATCATTATCATTATCATCATCACCATTACCATTATCATCATCATCACTATTATCATTATCATCATCATCATCATCATCATCATCGTCATCATCATCGTCATCATCATCGTCATCATCATCGTCATCATCATC
>JANQDE010000024.1:1960783-2029658 GCA_037157785.1 Cephalotes varians | reverse complement strand
TCATCATCATCGTCATCATCATCGTCATCATCATCGTCATCATCATCGTCATCATCATCGTCATCATCATCGTCATCATCATCGTCATCGTCATCATCATCATCATCTCGAAAATCTTGAAGCTTCTCAGTCTAGTCATCACCCATTTACGCACGCCAATCACGTATGAGAACCAACCTCGCGGTCCATCACGGAAGGAAAATCTTCTGACCTACGATTCTCTTCAGAATCACAGATCCCTCGCGCTGTCGTAAATCATGCACACGGACGTTTCCTCGCACTTCGTCACTGCGCGTCTACTGATCGCCGATCAAACGCAATCATGCTATCGTGTGGTTTAAAATCTTTTGATCTCATACACCTATGTCGCCGATTTTCGCCATTTTGCGATTTGCAAATCCATGATACGCTAAAGCGATCTGACGTTGAACAGTTTCTGAAAATCCCCTCTCTCTCTCTCTCTCTCGCGCGCGCGCGCATTAATTCTTTAAAATAAAATTGTAAATATCTTAGTAAAATATAGTATAATAATCTGGAAAATTCCGAAAAATTATTAACTATAAATTTATCATTATTATATTTAGTAATTCAAAATTTAAAAAGATTACATTTAGAATTAAACAGCGCGCGCGCGTATATGTGTGTATGTATAAATATACAAATATACAAATTTCTCTTTCATTGAAATTATATAATGATTATGAAAAATAATGAAATAGCGAAATCACAAAAACTTTCAAAAGACAACAAATAAGATAACGGAATTAATGAAATATTCAAGCGTTGAACTTTGTTATATTGATACATCACATATTACGCTTTTTGCATATATAAATCAAATAGGACGATACACAAAAGGAGTCAATCAACATATTGTAATGGACATAATTCGTATAATCTAATAAATCCGGCAGTTGATTGAATAGTAACCCGGGGACATTTAGATTGATACTTTTGCATAAACGTATTTTTCCATGAAACAAGCGACGGCTTCATCAAGGATGCACATCTTAATCATCCGCCTTGCTGCTCCATGCTACGCAATAGCTCTCTTCTTGTGATAGCATGGTACATGTAGTATGTCCAATATGGAGCACTGTCCTCTCATCAGCTAGATCCACGGCATGTAGATCGACTTTAAAGCTCAATTATTTATGTAGCCAAGTGAGTGCCTGATTCGCCCATGCGATGATTACGCCAATCATAATAGCTCTGCTCTGGTGAGAGAGTCGACATGAGATTGGGCCAGCCACGCGGGATCAGGGCTAACTACCCACAGAAATCAAAACAAAATAAAAACAAGACCAATCCTCAATCACGTGTAATTGTACTCTGTCCGTTCTACACTCTACGCCGCTATATATATCCCTCCTTGATATTTATATTTAGTGGCACACAATTTTCTCCCGGTAACTCGCCTCCTGCCTGTTACTCTTGGTCAGCCAGTCCAGTAGCCTCTCCTCGTTATTTTCTTTATTTATAGACATATTCGCTGAAATGCCCCACGTATCATCTCAACGCCACGTCGATATGCCACACGAGGCCCTACATAAAGTCCGAAGACCAGATCTCTAACGTAAACATGCTTATCCGCCAAATCGATCATAAAATATCCTGTTATTATCGGGATGCTACCGCTTGTGACGCAGATCATCGACGCGTGATCGCTAATCAACGCTTCGCCAAAATCATAAACATTCACCCCTTAACTATTTGTAAAAACAACTTGTAAAAACTTCACTTTTCAAAACATTAATAATACATTCAATCGAATTAAATCTTTTCTTTCTTTTATATAATAATATATTTTTTCATTAAGTACTTTTCGAGTTATAAGGCTTGAAAGTTACAATATCAAGATTGAAGTCCATATTCATCACTCTATGACCATCGGTTCACATCAAATATAGCGTTGTCCGTGGACCAAGTTGACCGTGACAAGCTCGAGCAAAGTGATAAACGTGGCACGTTCGTACATAGCGCCGATGCTACAGGTTTTTGATGGGGGACCTTGACCGAATGACGGTAGCAGCGACAGCAGCGTGCAATCGCTCAGGTAGGGAGAGATAGGTGGGAAGAGGTGATCGAGGAGAAAGAGAGAGAAAGTGGAAGATAGAAAGAGACAAAGAAACAGAAAGCTTGCAGAAGCAACAATAAGTGACGGTCAGTGTGAGTGACTAGCGCTGGATTGAATCCGACCGCTAGTGATATACTAATACGCTTACGCGAGGTATCGAATACTTGATACTGTGTATCTTTCATCATCAATCGACATTAGTTTTGGTATTAAGCGGATCTGATCGTGAAATGATCGAGTCATTGAACCGTTTTGAATGTAGCATAGACGGCATGTCGGATAGAATACACATTAAAATACAAATAAAGAGAGAAAAGAGAGAGAAACTTACTGAAGTGACAATATTGGATTGAGTGATCAGTTGGACCCTGATAGTGACGATATTGATATGTTTGCGCGAAATATCGAATATTTGACACCGGGCATTTTTCATCAATCAATATCAATCGATATATCAATTTTTTTGGCTGAAGGAATTAATCAAGCGCCAGTATCGTGAAATTACTCATCAAACTTTTTTCAACCCGCAATCAATCAGATATCAAGTAGAATTAACAATGTAAATATTAATACAGGGGTTTGTTTTAAAATTAAATTTTTCTTCTTCAAACAAATATTTACCTGTAGACATACGTGCCAGTACAAATGGCACACAAATTATTTGAGATACCAAGTTAATATTGTTACAAATTTTTTTAAAAACAAAACATATATGCAATATTAAAAAATTTTATTTTACTAAGCATGAATATCTTTCAAAACAGCATTCATATTTAATTTTCTTGAAAAATGCACGCATAACAGGTACATCAATGTATCAATATTTGTATATATTTTCTTGTATTTTCACTTTTTTCAGAAATAACGACATAATGCTAGCTTTTAATGTATTTTTATTATTGATCATTTGATTGATCATTTGATTGATGATCATTAATGATTTCATAATATGAATTCATACTTTATTATTATTAGTTTTGAATAATATAAGTCCTCTAAGTAAATTCAATATTTAAAAAATGTTTGTCATTTAATTTTTATTTATTTTAACAACAAGTGCAGAGACAATTCAATTTAGAAGAAATTCCAGAAGTCGATAAATTTTTTGAAACTTTTAATAAAAGAATTAAAATGACTGAACATACAAAGATATCATAATGCTCTTCATAATAAAGTTCTAGTTAGACTGCCAACATTTCAACTTTGAGAAGTCGCTCTGTAATTAACACTTGATCTAAACTCTTGATTTAAACTTAGACTGATCAACAAAGACAATATAAGACAAGATAATATTCCTCTTTAGCAAAAATTGAATCAATAACGTTATTTAGTTATTTTTCATCCATTGCATCCATTCTAAAGATTTGTTCGAGGACCAACATTATTTACCTAGACACTGCGCTTCTCAACGTGTATACCTTGAAGTCGCTCTGTACGTCCATCCGTTCATCCGTCCGTCCATCCGTACCTACTCTCCTGCCTGTCTCTGTCGGTGCCTGGTCCGGTATACCGGTGGGATAGGACGAAGTGCCGTGGTGGAAGGAGTGAGCGGCCTACGCAGTTTCAAGTTGGGTCTCAGCTTTTATTAGTTCTTCGGCGCTCGGCGAAGAACGAACGGAGAACGAGCGGTGTGTGCGTGGTGTGGCGACGGTCTGCGCGTCTGTACCTCTGGTCCAGACTTCTGGTCATCCGGATCGTCTCTGCAGCTGAGTCGCGCGAGGTACGAACGTCATCAGTGCTGTCGATACGAGCGTGTTCGAATTTAAAGGATCGCATAATACCGAGTGATATATACCCGAATATATTTATCCGACAGTGCGAGACAATTTAGAAGATTGGTTTGCCGGTTTATCCGGTGTCGAGTGTTCCTTGTTTTTGGATGTTACGTCTTGGGTGTCCTCGGATAACGACAAGTGTCGAAAATTGAAGGAAAGTAAAGGCAGGATTCGCTTCATTAATCAATAGTAATCTCGGTGGTATGTGTTAAATCTCTCAAATCGGCCCCATGGATTTCGCGGTCCGGTGATAGTGACAGTTGTCGAACGTGAATGTTCGAATGTAACCACGAAGTCTCTCCAAAAAAGAAAAACGAGATTTTTGTTCTTCTCGCTTTTCTGATTCCGCTCAAGGAATTGATCGTACCCGAAGGGGTGTATCTTTACAGAGAATATACTGGATATCTAAGCAAAATCGGAATGCTACTGTGCTAAAGGTAAATCCAATAGCGATAGGAGCGAAGTGATATCGTACGTATTGACGATGATGACAACTATGATGATGATGAGGATGTTATTGCCACAAGTCGATCTGCAGGATCGAATCGGCAAATACACTCAGTTCGATCATCGCAGGTCGCTGCGGACATTGATCGAAAGGGAAAACGATACGGGCATCTTCGGTAGGTCGGTTTTCTGCACTGTGCGTTCGCGGAGCCAAATAGATTATAGAAAGTCCCGCGTGAGAGCGAGAGCGCGAGATTATTTCGCGCGTAGATTGGATCTGCCGGCCGGTCGGTCGATGCTGGGCAAACCAGAAATCCAGCAGAAGGGTAATATCCCATTAACTGAAAGATCAATTAACTCACGTTAACGGACACTTTAATCACTGCGTGTACGGTTAGGCAGTTTAAACCTCTCTCGTGGCGCGCGCTCGCGAATCTAGGCGTTTAATCTGCCCGTTCTAAGATCAAGTTGCCGATCATACGCGAACTCCTCACCCACTCGCTATGGGGAGCGATCGCGATATGACGCGAGGGACGATCAGGATGTGGAGGAGGTACACGTATTATTCATTGATACGGCCATATTACGCGCCGATGTTCGAGCATGCTGATTACAGTGGGAATAAACATTTATGGAAATATTCGACACGAGTGACGATCAAACCTGTCCTCGAGGATCTCTGTCGTGATGAAGCGAGTCTTTCGAATTAATACGTTGAAAGATTTATGACCGCGAATTATACGACCAATCGAATTAACACGTTTCTGCATCAGTCATGTCGAATGAATTTTCTAATAAATATAACATATGAAAGTTGTCTCATAATTACTGTATTTGTTGATAACAGGCAATTTAAAGATAATTTAATGAGAAGTACTTGTTTATTAGTTAAATTTGGACTGGTCAATTTTATATCTTTTTTAGATTTAACAAAACCACATTTTTTTATTAAAGTAATTATTATGCAATCATGAAAAAATATATATATGTCTTTATTTTGATTATATTATATTAGATAGGTATATAATATTAAAAAGAGTCTTACTCGCTAAATTTAAAAAAAATTTATCAAAACTTTTAACAAAAAAATTATGATTAGTCTTAATTTTAGAGTGAAAATCAATAGTTATTACATTTAAATATAATTATGTATTTCAAAAATATAATTAAATAGACCTAATCATCTCTTACATTTAAAAAATTGAGACAAGCACTTTAAAAAGCTCAATGATTAAACATTGCATTTCGAAGCATTTTCCTCTCTTCTCCTAGTTCGTGCTTAATTGAAAATCTTATTCAAAAATTTATTTTAATTTTACTTTTAAAAAAGATCTATCACAACATTTCCTATCATTAAGACCCGTTCGCTTCAGTAAGTAAGCTCGATGCGCAGAACTCGCAATTGCTTCTTTTTCGATGTTTTTCTTTCACCTTTTCGCCTGTCCGCACTCGCGAGATGAAGATCACGCTCATCAGCCCGAGGTGCAAATCCTCTCGCTGAATCTCCCGATACGGTTTTATCGCACGGCGTGCGGCGTGCAAGCGTGCGTCGCATGTAGTCGTGATTGAGACGTACGCGGATATAAAGAAGACGAATACGCGAGACGGTGCAACGATAAGCATCGTGTACTGGGAGAACTTTTGGCCTTGACGTGTACGAAGTGTGTCAGTGTTACTCGCGCGCGAGCGAGCGAGAAAGAGACGGGACGGACTTCGACGGGAATCACCGTTGCTGGATCCATTCACCATAATGCACCCGCACGTAACGTGACCCTTCGCGTGGCGTTCAGATTTCTCCGCTAGGCCGCGAATAAGCGATGGGCCGCCTCGTATAATCGAGCGACGAAGAAGATGCGCAGAACGTAATAGCAGTTACGCAAATAAAGCGATCACACCGGTTTTTTTTCTTTTCGTGAGTCATAAGTCGCGACTTGTGTGACTTCTATTTCCATTTCTGGCATCTGCGTCATACTCGTTGCGCGCGTACCGTGTCTCAACATTTTCTATTAGTTTTGAGTCATATTTCCGTTGGTTAAAGCGATATACTTCACAGTTCAGTCTCTCGAATGATATTTACCGTTCTTTAAAAAAATCGAATCACAAAAGATTATAATTACGGAAAATGTTTAAAAAGATTCTTATGTCAGATTGCAAAATTATTTGATACATATAGGAAGTTAAAACACTTTTTTAAAAATTATTAACCGTTTTAAAATTGTTTCTACAAAAAATTATATTATTCTATCATAAACTGATAAAATTGAGTTCATATTTGATTTTATAATCAAATCTCATAACGTCGAAATCTTAATCTTTCTGTAGATATGTCGTGACACTAATTTAACTTCATCTACATCTTTCCAAATTAGAACATAAAGTGTGATATGAATTTGGTCATATTTTTAATATCACCACAAAATTCTACAAATGCTGGAACTTTATTACGATAATTTTGATAATGTTGCCGAAACAGAATATTTTATTAAATCGAGTTTTGAAAATCGTCTTCGATGTTTGAAATATCAGAAATGAAATAGTGATATAATATACGAAATATTTCGCGCGTTCCGAATAAAAACTGTGAAAATGTGAAGAAATTAAAAAGTGACAGATTTCAAAAGATCGAAAAAAAAAACGACGCAAACTAGTGAATTTGATGAACAAATTAGTGAATTCTTAACGCGCTGAAAACGCTAAGATACGATCTATCAAATATTATGTCGTATATTAAGCGCAAACGTAGGGATTCGTCCTGAAGCTGATTCCGCTTGTAAGCTGTTAGAGATAAAGTTCATAGGAATCTACGTGAAGTGTCGAGAAGGGCAACGTCGAAACAGGAATTTTATAAGTGCCGGTGCCTCGAGAACACGCGCGCGAGATTTCTTTCCGACTTTTACACGAGTGCGGCGCGATTCTTCTCTGTGCGCGCGGCGATCTAAATTAAAATCTTTCCCCGGCTTCGTCGATTCTTCAACTGTACAGCGTAATGGGCTAGAAACAATAAGCAAGTTTCGAGTTTGCGAGAGCATTGAAAAAAATAAACACCTCTCCGCACGCGGAAATGCGGTGCTCATAATGAGTGTCCAATCGAGACTGGCGTATCTTTTTTCAGTTATATCCACGATATCCATGCAAATAAATTTATTGGATAGTCTGGCGGTATTAACTGTAAAGTGCACCGCTTCCCCATGAAAAAGAAACGAGATAAAAATTAATCTCATCAACTTGTTTTTATAAACAAGCATGTTCAATGAGCAGTTCAACGAGAGGAGAAATTATCTTACAATTATCTTAATTTGTCAATGTCCAATTTCATGTAAAAAATAATCTATTTTGATTATTCGAGACTAGAATTTTATATTAATTTACAAAGTTTATTAAGAGACAAATTATTAAACATTAATGAATTAATTAATCAGAATCTTTCAATCAAAGTGGACAAAAAGCTACAAATATATAACAGAATAATCCAAAAATCTTTTAGAAGATTAATATTTTTGTGAAAATTTATAAGAAAGACAATTGCTTTCAATTATTAAAATATTTAATTATTGAATTATTAAAAATATTAAAATCGGAATCTTTCTCATATATAAAAGTTTAATAAGTATATTAGTTTGGAGATTTTCTTCTAAAATTTAATTTAGGTAAACACTTCGGATATAAAATAAAGATTAGAAAATTAAGCTTTAAATCTATTAAACTATTATGTAGAAATTATAAAAGGTTTTTCTATAACTGTGTATAAACCATTGTCGCTCCTTTAGATTTTTTGGTGTTCTATCCAGCAGCAGCTTTTTAATAAAAGTTGGATTACGACTGCAAACATAAAGTTTCGCACCTCCGAAGATCGAGCGGATTCTTCGCATCTGATCTCGGAGAGAACGAACGTTATCTCCGATTTTATTATCGAGTTATACATCAATAAAAATCATTAAAGAAGGTGCTAAACGTTTTGCGCACGAAACGGGAGTGTTTATTACGCGGTATGTGGACATGTGCATTATAGGGCTAGAAAATAGTGTCGTATAAGCAGGCTTCATATGATTTTATTGCCGGCGCGATTCTGATTTTCGCGCTGTTATCCCGTAACGAATGTGAAATATTTCAAAGGCGGGCGCGGGACCGTTAGAGGAAACATTTGGACTAGTGTGAGAATACGACCTCGCTCTGACTTTATGCGGCTTTTTAATATTCTCTCCAATCTTTTATTTTTATTTTATATCACTCTGTAAGAGGATTCTGATTCTAACACGAGAGAGAGAACGAGTTTGATCACGCTTTTTTGTTCGGACCGGCTCGTCGCCGGTAATGATTAACGACAAGAACATCGCGACATGAAATCACCACAAAATTCAGAATGAGCGGTGTCGCACGCTTCGACATAGAATACGTTTTTTTCCTGTTTGCGCTGTTATACAACATCAGGAAGCAACAGATAACATGTATTAAGAGATCCAGCATATCGCGTGTGTCAGCACAACGACGTTATAACATTCTTGCTACCAATATTTGCAATCTTAAAAAAAATAAATTAATTAAATTTATCTTTCAATTTGATGTACTTAAAAAATAGAGAATAATCTTCATTGTCGTTGCAATCACTATAAAATTTGTAAAATAATATGATGTAATATTATCATTGTGCAGTATTAGTAATACAATAAAAAAATAACAAAATACTATAATATGACATACTAACATATTATATTTAAAAGTATTTTTACGAAAAATGCTAAACACGATGCTGTTCTCGATGTAATTTTCTTCGTTTGCTGTCAACTATCTTAATTCCCGACTTCTCTTCGTAAGGAAGAAAAAATATACGTCGTGGAATGCATAGGGCGAAATTAAAATCGCGAGAATATATCCAAGTCATGTGGCTGCACTTAGCAACATTCTTATCTTTTATTTTATTGTTATCCCATGCCGTAGCAAGAACGTATTAAAAGGCTTTTTCATACATTAAACGCGATCCAGTCAAAATCTGCGATCATCGATTTTTTTTGTCCCTCCGGATCGAATCGCGCGTTTCTCCACGCGATTAGAGCGACTAGAAAACACGTAGGCGTCGATGAGAGGGTTTCGTCGTAAATTCTCGAATCCCGAAAAAAAAATATATTAATGCCAGTTTTTATAGCGGGGTCCTCGCGGGGGTGCCCGGAATCTTCCACGGTCTTCTTCACCAAATATGGCCCCGAGCCTCGCGAGTGTCTTAATCCTTGGATCGGGTTCATGCAAATTGTCTCATTTGAGAATTGTCTCTTCCCTTGCACTCTCCCGGGACTAATAAAATCGTTGAGTGATGGTTCGTTCCATATGTCATGTGCAAGGACTCGCCAAAACAACGTGTCACTCTAGTCAGATGGCCTTGAGAGACGCATACGCGCGCGTAGAGTCACCTTTATTTGTTTCAAGAGCAGATAGCCTGACAAAAACGATTCTTCTACAACGGTTTCAAAAAATTTCTGCTATATGGTTAATAGAATATTCTTTAATATTCTTATTGAAAGTATTCAAAATAGGACAGTTCTTTATCAAGATCATCGTAAAGTCAGTGCTCTCAATTATATCTTTGGTATTCAAAATATAATAAGAAAATTTTTTAAATTATAATTTCTCATATTTCGATGAGAAAGCTTCGTGCAAGATTCTTAAGAGATGCATTAAGTTAAAATTTTCAATAATCGATAACAAGTTACATTAATTATTAGAGATGAATTTTAGAACATTGGACCAACGTCGAAATCACTTCGTTGTGACGAAGATTAACTAAAAAAGAAGGACGTTGTTTTTACGATGTAGCGCGAAAAACATCTAGTGAAATAAAATTTATAATGAACAGTCCCGATGTTTCTGCTTGAGTGTCGTCCGAGTGACCATCGTCAGCGATATTTTTAGAACCGTTTTTTGTCAAGATGACCAAGTCTAATCGTTTTGCTTCTATACGCCGCGAGTCCAAGATTTATTGCTTTATCGATTTACGTAAATTCGTGAAAATGGATGACGTTTCACGATAACTGATCATTGGAACGTAACTATTACCAGTTACGGATCTCATCGGTTAGGATCTCTTGTTTTTATTTCCACATGGAAAAAAGATTCTATTGTGTAATTGATTTTATTGCATTACATGCGTTCTATTTTTCACAGCATTATGAAGCAATACAAATAGCTGTGATTATTCTTAACAGATTGCAAGGTGATGAAAACAGAAGTCTTGGCAGATATATATACAACTTGGAAATTGATACTTATTGTCTATATATAATTCGCTAATAATTCGTGGACACTTACAAGAATTGAGGTTTCAAAAAGTAGTCTACAAATATGAAGCAATATTTTCATACAATAAATAGTTCTTCTCGTACAGAATAACGCTCCGTCATTTACTCGTGACAGTACGACAAAATATGACAAACATAAAAATGAACAATGTTTTGCGCATCGCATCACGAATTAATTAAAATTTTAGTTATTTGCAAGCTGACTTCGTAGCTTGTTGTCTCGAGCCGACAACATGAGACTTTGAAGGTTCAGCCTCTATGAAATTTAAATTAGGTGTCGTTGTATTTAGATCGTATCATCGATAGGAAAGCCACGGAGTTACGTCCAGAATCCTGGTCATAATTACGATAATGCTTAATGCGGACGGATGTAAGGAAAAAGCTGTGACAGCAGCCTTATCGCACAATCGCTCCTATTAGCAAAGTTCTCATCAGCGAATCCATTGCCGATATTATGCGCCGTCACCGTCATCCCTGTCACTGTCATTATATCGTTGCACGTATCTCGAATATCTCATCTGCCTGCATGACGACAAAGAGAACCATTATCACTCGTTGCGTTTATCATCATCTACCAGTTGGCATGCGCTAGTATAGACACGTCGCCGGGACGCACGATGCCTATCATTTCTCTTTCTCTCACGTTTTTCACGCATGCATACGCGCACGTATAAACGCATAAGCGTACGTAGAAATATCACAGAAAGCGCGCATTCTCGACAAAATTGCATTCTCATGACAACTAAGAAATAGCCGATTGTTTGTTTGGAAAGCGGAATAGTCTGGAAGAGCTTGTTACAATTAATATGCCTTATTAGCTACGCAATTATCGTTTTATTACGTCTAATTATCTAATTAATTTATTCTGATACTTTTAAAAAATCCTATTGTTTGCACATTGGACAATGCAAGTTTCTACACAAACTCTCGTGTTTTCAATCAAACAAACAGACGATTTCTAAGTAAAGCAACGAACGAAAAAGGAGTTGAATTCGTAAATCTCTGTCGGCGAGATTATCTTAGATATTAAAAGCACAGCTTTGCTTGGCTTACAGGTCGGTGATCGGGTCTACGGGTGTGCTTGTGAGAGCAGAAAAGGGGAAAGGGAAAGATCGGGGGTGAGAACGCTCTGGGGTGGGGTGATAAAAGTGTAAGCACAAGCACGAGAGGGGGCTTGGGTGAACAAAACAGAAAACGGTGTGCCCTGGTCGTGTGGTATGATCGGGAGAAAAGGTTGAAAGGCAAGATGCTCACGATACAGCGTTCGGAATTGCTAAGAGGGGGAGAAGGCTGCAACCCTCCTGGCACGCATTTACTACCTCCCGTTGCGCCTAGGGCTTCCGTCTCCGAGCCTGCCGAAAGAAGCGTCTCCTTCAATCGAGACGTCCATGTGAAGAGGATCGGTGAGTCCAGGCAATATCACACCATACAAAATTACGACATATCCTGCAAAGCAGAGCGAGAGAGATCGAAAGAAATGGCGCTGCTTGATTTCTCAGCCTAAAATGTATCAGCTAGGTTTTAGAAAAAAACATACATTGATATACTGATACATTGTACATAACGTAATAATATATATAACATATATAATAAAATTATATATTAATTATATAATAATATTTCTCCACACATTCTTGAAAAAAAAAAATATATATATATATGTGTGTATTAATTAAACTTTACAGACATTTAAATCAAACTAATAGATAAGATTTTAATGCTTTTCTCAATATATAGAAAAGCTTTAAGTTATATTCCATAGAAACAGAGAGCATAAAAGTAGATTTAATTAATTCGACGCGGTGAACTCTTTGATAAACTGGCCCTTCAAGCTTCATCTAACAGTACATTGCGACGATACGCGCGCGTGAGGACCAAGTACCGTTTGCCGAATTAAAATCTGATAAAACGCGACGAGACGTGTCCGCAAGGACGATCTTCCGGTACGATTCACGATACGAACGCGCATACATGACCAGAATTTAATGCGCGTTGTCACTAAAAGTGCACGAAAAGTCGAGGAAGGGAGAGGGAAAGAATGGAGAGAAGAGCCGAGAGAGATCGCGCAAAACGATTTTACTTCACGATGCCGCGATGTATCTCAGAAAAAAATTATGGCCTTAGAGAGCGATCCCAGATTGTAGAAATTATTCGCGGCGACTTCTCTCTCGTTCTCTTGCTGGC
The DNA here is from genome assembly GCA_037157785.1 of Cephalotes varians. Classification (NCBI taxonomy): domain Eukaryota; kingdom Metazoa; phylum Arthropoda; class Insecta; order Hymenoptera; family Formicidae; genus Cephalotes; species Cephalotes varians. The sequence goes on along the minus strand of JANQDE010000024.1, from coordinate 2,016,888 downwards.
TTTCGCCAGCGATCTCGTCTCTCGACGACCGATTCCAAGAAGCATTCTGGCCGGGAAATTATGCGCGCGGTCGTGCGAAATTCCGCTGATGCACAACATGGCAGCAACGCATACATAATCTCGCAGAGATGGGAGATGTGAAAAATTTCGGAGCTGCCAACGAGTTTTAATTAAGAATACAACTCCCGTGTTTGCATTCTTCCCGGTCAATTTTTCACTCCTCTCTTAAAAAAGATCTTTTTTTACACCCTTTTTTAAAACCTTTTTTTATGATGTTTTGAGAGAATCGATGCGGCGCGCGATGGATTTTATAGATTCCAACTTGCCATTACGACAGTAAATGTGCCATCCTTGAATCTCTAATGAATACGTAAAATTTATCATGCAGCAATCAAACTGTAATAATTAGAAAATTAACTCCATGGCCAATAACTCGTTAGCATAAATGTGCGATAAACTGTCCTGCTTATTATGTTTAATGAATTTATGTTCCTTGCGCCATTTTATGTATATACATGAGGAAAGAATCTCGGATTTCTTAGAGTAGAAGCGGATTTCTTCAAGTAGAAGCGAATCGCGCGATTGATAAAAGCTGAGACATCAAGCATCGCCATTGCGCCATATAGCGCTATGCAATATACCTAACTTGTGTCTAACTTCTGCAATTCCCTCGATATCAATGTGTAACATTTAATTAGCAGATCCTGCCGCAGACTAACGGTATGAAATAATCGTTACGCTATGCGATCGATCCGTTTTTTTTCCTTACGTGTTGTCTAATATCAATGCCGGTATTAATCATGGCTAATTGACCGTCGATCGTGTAACAAATTAACGATACTCCCTCCCCTGGAAAAGATGGCGGCGATCTCACTGACCTTGACATATTGAGGTTGGTGAACCGTTGTTATCTTGGACTCGTGGGGAGACAATTTCATTGAAGGACTCGGCGCCTTCGCTGTCTCTCGCAATTCTCTTAATGCGATATGCGGAATTGTAACGGTATTGGTGTGTGCGCAGGACTCAACCATTCTTCTACTACTAGCTAATTATTAATTGCATTAATGATCCCTCTCTTACGCTATGCAAAATAAGCGTTGCATTCCGCTGACTTTCTGCATTTTTAACACGTGTTTGAGCTTTTTGCCACGAAAGGTACGTATACAGAGTGTATTTTAATTTACGCGAGTCAATAGCAAAATCATATATGTTTCAGCAAAGGTTAATAGGTTTGTCAGAGATGTTCAGAAAATTCTGCATTTAGGATCTTAGTAAAAAACGAAAACCACTAAGAATTAATTAAAATATTTTGTTATGTATTTCTATTATTTCTGCGGCTCCATAAAACTAGCTATTATGTGATTATTAATGATTACCAGCAGAAACTTATGTATTAAGTCTCCTCCGTGTTGCTCAATCGCGCGGTCACTATATTACGCTAGGTACACTAAAAGCAGAAATCGCGCTTCTATCTTGTAGCGCAGTTTCAGGAAAGTAACTTAGGGTATTTTCCATTTGATGATCAGAATTATACTTGTGTCGACTTGTTATTTATTGAGTGCCAAGGAAAATAGAACGATGTTTGTGTCGACTTGTGTCGCTAAATGGAAAGCACCTTTAATATGTCTCACACTATAAACCACAAGCGCAGTATGGAATAAACACGACAGATAAAACTAAACGCAGCAAATCATCGCAAATTACAAGCGTTTCCGCTTTTCGTGTATCGCAGCGATCGAAATTAATTCGCTTCTTCAATATTTCTTGCCTGTTCTGATAGCTCAATCGTTTTTAAAATCGTCCAAAGCATTCGAGAATCAGATGCATAATTAATCTACAATAATGCACCATGTGCATCTTATGAATAACGGCATTAGCTTAGGAGTTAACTTGGAGTTTGCATTATTTTATAATTGACATTCGCTACGAGACTCTATTTTTGCGAGCTGTATCATAATAATTTTTTATTTTTTTTAATATCAAGCTGATTTATGTGAAAACTTTGAAACTCAATTTGCAAAAAACTTATTTTTTGAGACATTTTAAAATGTCAACATTCATCAATATTTTTTCTTAAGGTTAAAAAAGATTTTAAAAAATAATTAGATTGACTCAGAAGATAAAAGAAATAAATTTTCATCCCTGAAAGATTATCTAATTATTTCAAAATATAATTATAATTATAATTTTCTATATCCTTACAATTATAATCTTACTTCAATACAAGCTAAAAATAAATAATCAACGTGTTTTTGATTAGCGATAATCACTCTTAAATGCGATATCGTTTAATCTTAATAAACGTTTCTGAAAATATTGAAAATATCTTTTTTCGTTTCTTTTCTTCTTTCAAATCTCGATTGACATGATCAAATGTTAACGTCGTAATCAGAACTCAATGAATTCTTATCCATTCATTTTTTTGCAATAACGTGAATAGTAAAAGTGCTCGTTTCATTCAGTATGATTTACTGCGAAATCGACTCAAACCGGGAAAGCGTAATTAAATTCGGATATTTATCATTATGTTTTAAAACTATTATTGATAATTGATAATAATTATGATATCGAAGATTATCTCCGTTCACAAAAAATATTTGAACATACGTAGACTATTCTTAATAGAATTTATTTTCTGAAAATATCTATACAGAAAATATTTACATAAAGTATATGATATTCGTTTTTAATTATTTCATTGCCAATATTTCGTAATCATCGCTTTTTAGCACTAATTAATGATGTTAGAACAAAATAAAATATATGATGTTATGTGCCATCAATTTTTTAGCAATCAGAATCGCTCAAATATGGTTGAAAAGCAATGCTCTAAAATGAGAGGAGATTTTGCGCTGCAACAAAAAGTATCAGCTCGAGCTGGTATATTAGCGGTCGCGCCATATTTCTCATTATACCGTACAAGATGTATGTTTCTTATTATCCCCCCTTCCTACCCTTTCTCTTTATCTTTCTTTCTTCCTTTCCCTTCCCGTCGTCAATGCGGGCGGTCTCGGAAAGTCAGCCTAGTTGGGTGCAGCATTGCACTCGCGCATGTGCCTCTCGTTCAAGCTTGTTAGGGCCCCTTGTGTCGTCCGCATTATCCCGCCGGCGTTTCCTGGATCGTCGCGTGCTCCGCGATCGCGAGGACCGGCCTTAACCCGATGCACGTGAGTGTGTGCGTGTGTAACAAGGTGTAATACGCTTCCCGATCGCGCTATGATCTTCGCTAAATCGCTAATGAATGAAATGTTCCGCCGCGCGGAAATCGTCTTGAGATCCGCGAAGTTCCGAAAAGCCGATTATCGTTTAGAACCAATTCAGACTGGTCTCTGCTCTTCTCTTTCTTTCTTTTTTTCTTTAGTTGATTAATGATTATTAAGTATTGTCAAAGTGGCAAATATCATGTTAAAATTCTTTTGTGATAGAAGATTAAATTAGATTAAATTAATTATTTGTACAGAAGAGTCAGGATAAATGTGCATTTTAGATTATATCTCACTTATTTTATTTCCTTTTAGACATGTTGTAAGAGAGATCGTTCTAAGTAATTCCCCGCAAAAATGGAAGACATGGGGACACTGGTTTATATAGAAAATATAATAAATTAAAGTTTCAATAAGATTTATATAAAGATATTTAATTTGTTTTTTTATTATAATGCCTTCACTTATACACTTTTCAACACAAAGCGAAATTCCAGATTAGATTTTAAGGATAATTCTTTATTCAAATCTAATTGTAAGACAAATTTTTTTTTACAAAAATAGTAAAAATGATAACTTTTTATCAAAAATTGAACCAAATTGTATAATACATCTATATACGTGCAGATAACTATGAAAAATTATCTTAAAACTTCAAAACTTTAACTTTCATTTTAATAGAATTTTATTTCTAGGCTTACAAAAATATTTAATAACAAGAATTAAAAAATTGTAATAAATTATATAGTTTCCCTGTTTTATATATAATATAACTTATATAACAACTTATATAGCAACTTATATAAAACAGATTGCAAATTATCATGTGTTGATGACTTCTTGTTATGTTGCGCAAAAGTTATTCAAAATTCTTAATGAAGATTGTAAAAAAAATAATGTATCACTATATTGAAAGCCATTTATTACTATAACCACGTCTTTTTCTGTCTAAAATAAACAATTTATATTTGTCGTAATAACAGTATCATTTAATTTCGAATTATTAGATTTCGTATAAAGTCGGTATTATTTCTCCTTATACGTAAAATGGAAACAACGACGCGTGGCAAGTCTAATACTATGTAACTATCAGATCGTATACATGACACGTGCAATAAATACAAGGAAGTACTTGACTATTCAATGCATTCAATAGATCAATATTTCGAATCAACAATATAGAGATCGGACTACATCTCAGGACTACAACACCATCAATGCAACCGCATTAATTTTCTTGCCGGAGAAACACCAACATCATGATCAATCTTGAATTAATAGTCTTAGGCATAAATATCGACATAAAACTTAAAATCATAATCCTTATTTCATGATATAATACATCATAATTGTGTATAGCATGCCTATCAAAGCATGATAAAATTTTTATTATTGCAAAGCAAATTAATATTATTACAACTATAATTATTATTACAAACTTTTTGCAAAGCTTCCAAATTGTCGATTTTATAATGTTTGTTAAAGAATTTTCAAACTCCATATTTTTCTAAGATTTAATCGTTGCATCTCTACTTTGTTTACACTCGAGTCTTTGTCTTCGGTTGTGTGTCGAGTAGTCTTAAGATCGCAAACGACCTCAAAACGAGGAAGTGCCGGGATCGAATGGACCGGTATCCCGAGTTGAGAATGTGGAGATCGCACTAGCATCACTTTTGTAAAATGTATGCTTAAAGGGAGCGGAAGAAGGAATGTAGCAGGGATGAAAGGTTACAGAGGTGAAACATGGTACAGATTGTAGGAATACAAATTAGCGCGACCGGTCGTGAATATTTAACGAGTGTATTTATCATAATTGATGGTTCAAAAAATCTGGTGAAATTCTGTTGAATTGAGTATGCCGACAAAAGAAAATTTTCTAAAAAGTTCTAATTGAACTTTCGTTTAATGCTAGCAAATACACTTCTGAACATTTAAAAGTTCATAAACTCAGAACCAACTCGGAAGTTCAAGACTTGCTATAACGAGGTTTTCTCGTGGTTCACTCGTCGACAACAGATCCGCAGAAGATATGTTGATCGTGGCTAATCGTCAGAATAAAGCTGAGAAAATATTCCTCTCGCAATTATGACATCATGCGCTAAAATCATTCATCAGTGTCAACGCTATAGGTTTTCCCAGGTGTTTATTCGCTTAGGTGTTCATCGTCGGTAATCAATCTTCGAAAATTAACCTTCGCTTGTGCAAAATTTTTCCCCGATAAAATTCAAAGAATGAAGTTACATAAAAAAAATGTAATGCAAAGTAAATGCAATGTAAAGTAAAATTAATGGGAAATAATACAAAATAAGGATAATATACAGTGAAAATCTGTTTAAAATTCTGTATTATACAATAAAAATTTAACGATTCTTTGAAAGAATCCGCTAATAAGAAAACTCGCGTCTTAAGGAGTAAATAAAATATAACAAACGAGAAAAGTGTAACAAACGAGAAACTAAGCACCTTCTAGCGTTCCATTAGAATCAAACTCAAAGTCGAAGTCGTTTTTGGTATCGAATGATTCACGCAACGAAGGATACGACTACGTGAAGTGTTTATGGCGTTTGTGGCCCTCGAAGTAGTAGGTCAACGCGATTCGCGCGAACTTTAATCTCGCGTAAGATGCGCTATTTACATTTCCGGCAATTTTTTCATCCACTTAATGTATTCTCACCGTACGCGTCGTGTTCGAAGATTCATGAAACAGTAACCCATCTTGCATTTAATTTAATTAAATGACAATGTCGCAAAATGTCATGACAATCATTATAACAATGCTTTAATAATCACGTAAAAACTCATTTAAAAAAGATATAGTTCATAGAATATTTGCACAGTTAAATGAAATGTAAAATATTCCGAGGCTTTCCATTATCTCCTTTGTGATATACAAATTTATTAAAGAATTTTAATTTCTTATTATAAGTCTAAAGTCGTTTTTTTCTGGTAACTTATGTCGAATCACGCGGAATGCGGAATCGACTTGGGAATTTCTACGTAATCGTCATTTACAGCATATTGGCGCGTTGATTAATAATTAACTCACGCTCGCGATCGATCGACACGTCGGGTTAAGCCAGCGTGTAGATTAGGCTCGCCATTTCCGGAATTCCAACTGAGCTACATGTGCAATTGAAAGTGCAACAAGAAATAGGCAGTGAACCGCGATAGATAGCTACCCGATAATCTTACGCTTATTAGCTTCGTTTAACGTGAAATTCACAAACTTGATATTAAATTTTATTACAGTAGTGTAACAGTATTACAATAAACAAGCCTCTAACGCGTTTTATAGATGCTCTTCTATAGATAACATATTATTTCTCTAATAATATCAAATGAAATGATAGAAAAATTTGTCATTGACTCTTTATCTTCGTTACAAAATTTATTTATTAAATAATTTAATTTGTTCTCTACTCTTTTTCGTTTCTTATACATAATATATAATATTCGACCCCGTTTACTAATCTGCTCTGAATATATAATTATCTTAGACTCACTATGCAACTTTCCCAGAATGAATTGTCTGGGGAAAATAGCGACACTACATGCCCCTGAGATCCTCGAAAGGTAACAATTCGTGAGAATATCAAACACTTAGAATCTCATGGTCTAGAAAATCAATCTGTTTCGGCTCCATGCATCAAATGAATTTCTTTCGACAGAAAACATTCGCAAATTGGAATGGATTATAAATAATTTATTTTGAATTACTTATTGAGCTAGATAGGAAAAACGCCAAGCAACTTTCACGAGTGCGGTTTTCTTTTTCGTGGAAAAATGGCATAATTAATATATGGATTAGCGCTAATTAATTAGCATTTCAGTTCACATCTGTTAAAAAAAATACATAGTTTATAGAGAAAAAGAAGAAGAGAATCAGATAATCTATCTGATAATCCATTGTTTCAGTCACATTTCGAGGATCTGAATTCGGCAAGCTAAAACCTCTCAATTTGATGATCTGAATATTCGCGCTCATAAATACAAATGCAATAATTAATATCGCGATCCCGATAATACGTCTCACGCAAGATGACGCGCACATATGTTTACCAACTGCTATCACTCTATCACTCGATCAGGGATTCGTCGAACGTATGTGTAACGTGCCCGTAGCGCGAGATCCTGACACTAATGTTGTGATAATTAAATCGACTTTACGACGTGCCTGAATATAAATCAGTTTGCCGAACACAATGATTACATCTCGTTAATGGTCATTCATGGTGTCGCATAAGTGATATTAATCACTTTAAGTATTCTGCTCATCGATAGATTTACTTTTCTGGACACAAGCGCATTCTATAAAAGAAGGAAGCATAAAAGCATAAACAGTCATCGATAATAATCTCGATAATAATATTATGACAAATTTGCAAGTTCATAATTGAATCCATTTGAATATTATAGAGATGCTCATGTCAGTACTTGAATCCGTTGCAACAGAGGTTTTTAAATTGCTTGCAATATAGAAGATCATTATCATGACTGATTATTAATTTTTTTCTGTAAAATCTATTTCTAATCCAAAAATTGCAAATATATAAGCAAGTTATTTGTTTCTTACTAGCAACGCAAATCTAATAAAAGAGATTTTATTAAATGTTCCGATTAATTTTGAGAACTCACTATTGATGGCTGTAGGTACAAATCTACTAGAGATATTTTGAAAGTTGGTACGTCATTTCGAAGCTTGGACATTTCTACAAATAATTTGACATGTGTAATCGTAAATATAATCGCACTTTTTAGTGCAATTGAAAATGGAATGTGATAAAAAGCATTTTCATCATTTATTTACTTTATTTATTTTACTGCTTTAAATCGAAAAAAAGACGGCTGTCGAAGCCGATTCATCTCAGAAATATATTCCGAGTCTGCTCCATCAGTTAAAACATATGAAAATAAGGTTTTGTTCTGCATTTGGTAGGATATGAAAGACGTCGTGTATTATGAAACCGAATCAAACAATTACTGCAGAACGTTATTAACAACAATTAATTGATTTGAATCGTACTTTGAATCAGAAACGTCTAATAATGCTCAAAGAAAACGCAAAATGATTTTGTTACACGACAACGCTCGACCGCACGTTGCAAAAATAGGTAAAGACACATTATCAGCATTTCAATGGGAAATTTTACCACACGCCACGTATTCACTAGACTATGTCCTATTCTTTCAGTTTATCACTTATTTCGATCGATGCAGCACGGCCTTGTCGATCAGCAGTTCAAAACATATAAAGAAATAAATTAATGGCTCGATGAATGGATTCGAAAGACGAACATTTTTTTATCGCAGAATTCACTTATTGCTAGAAAAGTGGGAAAAAGTTATAACTAGCGATAGAAAATATTTTGAATAAAATTTAATTAAATATAATTTAACGTCTCTCTAAAATTTGTTTTTTGCAATAAATCTTTCAATATTAACTGGAATATCTAATATATTAAAAATTTTTTTTAATCTCTCTAAAAGTTTTAAAACTTAATATTAAATTATCTTCATCTTTCTAATTTATTTAATATTAATATGTCTCAATTACAGAAAAGTAAATTCTAATAGTTCCTGGCGGCGGTGCAATTTTTCAAATTATTCTAAATAGAAATAGACACGAGGCGTTGCGTGTTAAAATCGTGTTGGATCAAAGACACTTAAGTAATAAATTCTATAAAGAAAAAAATTTAAAAGCTACTTGTTAAACAATTATGTACATCACAGTCTGTCGTTCGTTTAATCAATCGTATGCATTCATGATCGGTTCTCTAAAGACATCAATTCTCGCTTGGGATACGTGTGCCACATGTTAATGCATCTTCTTCTTCTCTCTTTTTCTTCTTCTCCGTTTATCTTTCGTCTCGTGTTAGAAACGCACATGCGTTTGCAAGCATCCGCGAAGTATTTCTCCCTCGCGCGCATCCCAGCAATAATTAGTATTCAGAAAAGCAAGATTGAATCGGATCTTCTCTCGAGATGGGAGAATCACCAGATCATCGTGCTTCCGCTCGTTTTTAAGTCGCATTCCCGATTTGCGGCACGCATTCCACGGTATTAGCGTGAGCTGTGTGTTACATTATTAATCTCACGATCTACGGAAGAGACGCTTATGCGCGTGCACGATTTTACACGACGGAAACTTGCGAGCTAGAAACGCGTCCTTCGTCCAAGGCTCTCAATTATAATCCCACGTGACATCGCTCCACTCATGCTTGCGCGCAATTAAATCCAACGATATCTCAAGAGATTATATTCTAACGTATGACAGTCGCGCGTAGTTTGCGCCATTGAATCGCGTAAACGATGTGAAATTTGTTGTCTTAGTTTATGATTTACGATGTCCAAAGCGCGCGGCGGCAAACGGGATAATCGACCAGATGGTCATTTCCTCATATTGAAACTTAGAATGCAAGGAAATCGCAGAAATCAAAGAATAGAGAATCAAATCTTGTAAAACTCGAGAAGAATGGGCCAGAAATTTATGAAATGCTGCAGACGATATATGCAGAGTCTACTATGAAACGATGTAGAACGGTGTTTAAATGAGTGAATCGCTTTAAAGCGGGGCGAGAGAATGTCAATGACGAGAGGAACGCCTCACAATGTCTCATATTGATGAAAACATTCAACATGTTCACAATTTGATGATGTACGTGACCGTGTACAACGTATGCGATCTGAATTGTGGGCTGGAGAAAAGAACTGGATTCTGCATCACGACAATGCGCTCTTGCATATCGGATTCATTGTACGTAAATTTATCGCCAAAAACAAATAGTAAAATTATTGTGGACTATCCCGCCTATTCGCCCGATTTAGCCTCTGACTTTTTTTATTCCCTAAAGTGAAAATGATCATGCGGGGATGTGGAAAACATGAAACACAAAATGACGAAACTCTTGGAAGACCTTAAAGAATGATATGCATAACACCGTTTTGAACAATGGAAAAAGCGTTGGGTAAAGTGTCTTCTGTCGAAGGAAGAGTTCTTTGAGGATGATCCCATTCCTGTACAAAAATAATTGAAAATAAATTTTTGGTGAATTAAGTGCACAAACTTTTTATTCACATCTCGTAAATGCACAATTGTGTGTAATTAAGTACATGTATAATAAAATTGTAAGAAAAAAATTAATATTAAATGTATTTTGATTCATTGAACCATTTTTAGCTGTTGAAAAAATTAAAATTTTTAAATGTATTTATAGTTATAATTAATACGCTCTTTATAATTACGCTTAGGCTGTCATTGCTATTTCTATGATTTAACACATGTCAAAGAATCTTTTAACTTCTTACGATGCACATCAATTATTTTACCGATTTGAATACTAAACAAACACGAGCATAACAAACATAGGCGACAATTTATTTTAGATATATTTGCAACTAAGAAATTAATGCATTCTATGCATTCGACACGCGCAACAAGATCGATAATGAATCAATTTTCGTTCGTCTAACATCAATTAGCGTCTATCGCATAAAGCGTGATAAGATCCGAGTCCGTTCGTCTGGGAAGATATCCATGGTCGTTGCTTTCTTATATAAGATAAAGCGTATTTGTGAACAAAAGTCATGGCAAGTCATGTGTGTGTGTGTAGGTGTTGATTTTATCTGTGAAAATTTCGTGCGAGATACTAATTAGCGTCGCAGAGTGTTATCTAATGTATTTAAAATAGCAAGTTCAAGAGTGTAATTCAATGAAGACTCTTTATTCTTGAGTTAACTCAATAAACTCATTTTGCTCTTGAATTGACGCAATATCGTGTTTTATTACATTGGAACTTAAAATCGAAAGATTCAATTGGAATCTTTCAATTGAAAAGATTCAATTGAAAAATATACAAAGATGGAATATGTCCATATTTCGCGAAATCAGTTTAGATCATGTCTAGATAATACTTATTTTTTTATTTTAATTTTGAATCTTTTACCGAGATTTCAAATTAAAAGCTTCTGTAACATTTCAAGTTGATAAATTAGATTTTTAATTACATGTCAACTCTTCACATCTCTTTTACCGATTTCGATTTATTCCATTCGCTTTTCTGATTGTCTGAGTTATGAATATTTATTCCTGCTCAATATACTTTTTTTTTTTAATTTGATATAGCATTTAATTTTATTCAGTTATTATATATATGTGTATACGTATATATATATGTGTAATGTTGTTTCTCTCTCCATATATTATATCCATGACTGTCATTTAAAAAAAAAAAAGGAATTAGCATGTAACAATCTCAGAGAAGCCGATACGGTCGTTAACGAGCTATTGATTAAGCGACCCATTTATAAATATGACAGCGTTAATTACAAGCATTATATCGATCGCGAGAGATGCGATCGATATAATGCGTCAGACGACGTGGCGGATTAATGACGGTCTCGATTTAGCCGAAGTAGCGCTTGGAAGATAAGACGGAAAGACGGCAATTTCTTACGCGTCGAATTCTAGCTTTCAGCTTCTAGCGAGCCAACTAGTGTCTACTATATGTACTGGCGCTTGATTAAACTTGGTGATTAACTACTAACGACCATGTGCTGGTCCATTTAACATAAATCGCTGATTTGCAAACTCTGTCACGCCGCGCAAGGTCGCGACATAAATTCATTACCCAATCGAATTTATCAGACGTCAATCTGAGGCCTAATGGCATTTCGGAATGTCTTAATTAAAATTCAGCAATTCCATGATTATTTTCGTATATATAGAACCGATGACCGGTAAAAACGTAAAAAAAAATCTTCACATTAGATAGATTTACTATTATGATCTCTAATTAAATCATGGCAATAAATTTTTTGCTCCGTCTATTAATATCATTATTTATTTTGTCATTTATTATCGTGCTGTTTTATTTCTACTTTAATCATTATCGTTTATGTTAAGTCTGAGAAATTTAAAAGACTTATTTTCAGGAAATATTAGAAGTACTATTAATTATTTTGGCATAAATTTAATTATTTTGGTACAAATTCATTTATTTTCATTTACAGAATATCTAAAGAAATTTATAAATTAAATAATATATCTACTTGAAATATTTCATAACTCAAAATGAATCTTTTTGTTTTTCAAACATTTCTTTTCTTCATAAATGAATAGTGTTAGAAATATTATGTATCTGATGTATTATGTATGAGATATGATCTTATATATGTTATAAAAATATTATAAAATTCAAGCATAAAATTCATTATAATATTTTTAAATAAATTAAATGCAAATTAAAAATGCATAAATTTTCTTGTTGCTTATCTAGAGTAAAGTACTTAGACGTAAAGTATTTTATTAAAATTTGTCAATTTTTATACAACGCCATTCAAATAATTATTGTGCATAATGAAATCAAATCGCGATTAAATACCAGCGCGCTCGTAATTGCAGGACGTGGAGCACCGCGCGTAACCGCGGCTCTCGTGGGCGATGGAGAAGGTAGGTTGATCGCCACCCCGGTCCGTAGAGAAAACATCGCCGCGAAAAGCAAGGAGGATCTCGCACAGGAGGCGGCCCTAGTTCTACAGCAAGCGGGCAGCCTTCACTGCGTGGCACACGACAATCGACGCCTGCCCGGTCGCTTCAGTACCTTGCCGGCACGTCGTAACAAGAAACGTTCCGATCTGCCAATCGATGTGAGATCCCGCCGCGGTAGCGAGGAGATCGGCGCTACCACCGTGAATGCAGACTTGGACACACCGCGGATTAAGAAGAAACCACTGGAGAGGAGCGCCAGCGATGCTAGCGCGAAGAAGCTGAAGGGTTCACTCACGCGATTTTTCTCGCCGAATTTGGAGAAGCGCCGGAAGCCAGTTGGCCGAAGTGCGAGTGACGCAGGTTCTTGGACGCGCAACGGTGTGCAACGTAAACGAAACGGCAGTGAGAGCGAGGACTCGCACCTAAGTACCATCAGCCAGCGAGCGAAGAAGCAGCTATCGCCGATAATCGAATCATCACCGCATGTCAATCAACAACCGTTCCACTTTGGCACCAACGTAGATCGCGAAAACAACAATCGACCAGAACCGAAGAAACCTAAAAAACAAGAGCAAACGAGTCCGACTATCGATGTCGACGAGGTAATATCGCGAGACGTCAAAGTAAGAGAGACTGAGGGAACCGAAGTGCGTACAGACGAGCCTGCTAGTAGATCGCCCAGCCAAGAGACCAAAGTGATTGAGCATCACATATTTGTTGAGGGTAGAGACAAAAAGAGAGAAACTGATCAAAAGCCTGTGGGAACCAGCCGTACTCCCTCGCCTCAAAAAGAATCAAAACGCGAGGAAGACGAGGTCGACAAAGCGAGCACGTATAGTATGCTACATAGTAGCCACTACGATCTTCAGAAACGTAACGAAGAGTCCACAATTCACAAGATGATCCACCGATTGTCCAACGACCGTTCACCGCCGCCGCAGTTGACCAGAACGATGGTATCGCCGTCACCGGGATTTGGTCACAACAACAATCGACCGTTCTCTTACACCAGACCAAACGAGTCCTGCAGCCCGCCACCATCGACGCAGACTAATGTGATTTACGCACAAGTGCAGCCGGACAAAAAGAAGGCTCAGCGAAGCCATTCCGACAGCGATGAAGGCCTTGGTCTCGAAAGGAAAGACTCTTCCCGCGAGAACAGTCCTGCGGAAAAGGAGTATCGCAGGACTGATTATTTGTATAGCAGTGATCTGCGTCGCAACAATGAGATCAACACCTTTAAATCGAGATATGAGGAAGATCGTAAAAACAGCAGCTCCTTCGGCAAACACTTAGGCGGCTCGAAGGACTTCATCTCTAGGACTACCGAGACCACAAGGCGTCACGAGTTCGACGAGATCGACAGGCGTCTCTACGACAAACCTGAAAAATATACCTCGACCGTGTTCGTGGACACTTCTGGTCGAGGTAGGGCCGACGGTATGGACGCCAGACGAAGGGACAGCGGCGAATTGTCCTCAAGACAGAATGAGAGTGGAATCTCGCATAAAACGTCCGAATTGAGCGCTCGTCGAGATCTGCTGGAATCTAGGATCAAGTCCAGGCTGTTGGCCGACGAGATGTTCGCCGCCAAAAACAGTGCGAACGTACCAGTGAAGAAATCGAGCGAGCACGAGATAATCGATAAGCCGATAGTGCCGTCGCCGGTCACGCCGAATCGGATCGCATCGCCGAAACGATATATGGACACCTACATTACGGAGACGCGCACCAATAGTAATGGCGAGAAATACATCTTCGAGAAGGAAATACACGAGGACAATGGTAAAGTATACGGCTACGAAAAAAAGATCACTAACAAAATCCCAATGAATCGCTATCTCGACACGAAACCGAGGGATGGTTATACTGTGGAAACCAGGACGGACAAATACGGCGATAAATACATCGTGGAGACGCGAATGCATGAAGGTTATAACGACAATCTCAAACCGTTCCTCGATCGAAGTCGAAATAGTCTCGAGGAGAGATTTCAGACCGTTAGAAACGGCGGCAGCCCTTACAAGTCCTCGCATTATCTACCCAACGGAACCTCTATGACAACAAATCACTTCCGCAGCGGGTCACGCGAGAACGATGAGCTGTCGTCGCCAATCATCGCCAAAAAATTGAACGAGCGCAAGTTTTCAAAGAGTGACGATTTCTTGGATCGCGAGAGTCGGCCGATCAATCAAAACGCATATCTGTCGAAAACAAAGAAACCTTTCGAATCGATTCGCGGCATGAGCAAATCGACGCAACGATTGGATGAAGTCGGAGAGAACGCTAGGGTGCGAGCGCTCAGGAGCGAATACACCACGAGATCACACGAGAATCTGAGCAGTCACGCAGGTTACGTTAATGCGCGAGACATGAGACGTTCGACCGCATTACTGGATAGTCCAATGATAAATGGGCGCAAAGAAAGATCGCCATTCGCGAAACGTCACTTGGACAGCTTACACGAAGGCCCAAACGATGATTACGATACCGATATCTCGCAGATGACCAGCAGCCAACTGGAATCTAAGTACTACAAGGAGACGCGCACCACGCAAAGATACACGAGCGGCAACAAACATCCGATCCATGACGATTACGATAGCTCGCCGCCACGGATACGTACCGATCGCGGCGATTACAATTCCAGCCGATATGATTCGGATACTACCGCTAAAGACTCGATACGTTGTGAAACCCGCTACGATGAGACGCGCACTATGAGGAAGGAGAATCGCAAGCTGGACGATGATCCGAAGAAACCGTTGAGGCGATTGCGTAATCGGCTGGACTACTTCGACGATTCCGACAGTCCACGAGGGAAGGTGTCCTCGGTCAGTCGCTTAGAGACGTTTACCGAAGTCCCAACCAGACCACCTAGGACCTATCACGAGGGCAAGTCGAGACATACGAGGCAGGAAGTGCGAGGACACACTGAGCGCCGTTATCGCGAAACCAGGCTGAGCGATCCGGATCGAAAAGATCGGCTGGCCGATTCTGGGATCGAAAACGATTATAGAAGGGACTCGCAGGAAGCGGACAGGCGCGAGCAGCTCGAGTCCGAAGATGAGGGTTTCGTTAGCCGGCAGTTTATCAAGCACGAGCGACGACATACAGATCGCAACATGACGCCAACTTCTGAACAACGCAAGTACGACAAATACGCGAGCGATTCGTCGTACAAACCGACATTGGTCACCGCGAAACCACCTTCAGGCGCCGTCGACAAGAAGTACGAGAAGAAGGCGGCGAAGAAGAGCGGCACCATGAGCAAAGTCAAACAGCTGTTCAGCAAGAAAGAGAAGAAGGCGAAAGAAGAGAAGAGTAAGAAGAGCGTAAGGAGCGGCAGTAGTGGCGCCTTGACCGACGACGAGGTGACTATGAGATATCGAGAGTATCGTGGATATCAGCTGAGAAGTGCCAAAAGCGCGCGGGATTTGGGCAGCGACATCAATCAGGTAGGAAACTTTTTTCTTTTTCATCTACGCGGCGGGAATAGCCTTAGTACGAGACGAGGTTAACTAACTCATGGTTAAAGCCTTGACCGAACTCGAGGTTACATCGATGATGGCTGGTGATTGATTGATTTTGGCATCTCAACTCTCTCGGCCAATGAATCGGGCGTAAGAGAGGTCAATCACGCAGATACAACGTAACGTATCAATTAAAAAAAATAGTATACCGGAAGTTTTCGTAGTACGTTCGTGGAAGTTTTGTGAGAAGATTAATGCAATGCTTAATCAGCGAGAAAGAAAACAAAATTATGTATGCATGAAATAAAGTCGCTAATTATTTTCTGCAATTTTACAATATTAGTTGGAAAAAGTTTCTGAAAAACAATAAAATTTCTACAATGATAAAATTATATAATTAAAACTTTTTTAATTCTAAAATTTTTTTTGTAATTGTAAATTATAAATTGTATGTTGAGAAAACAAGATTTATCTATTCATTTTTTTATTAAATGTTACTATTTCTCAATTGAATCATGTATGTTCATCACGAGATATGTCAATATCTAGAGAAGAAAAAATCTGAATGCATAGTTCAAATTTCGTTCATCGCGTTATTCGAACCGAGTTATTTTCGGAATTTTCCAAGTTTTAATATTATATGTGCGGAAAATATATTGTAATATATCTAGGCGTGATCGCGTGATATAAATGGGTCGCATTTCAAACATCATTACTCCGAAAAGAGATAGGACTTATGCGACATTAATCAAGATGATCACCGTGTGTAAGGCGTACAAGGAGTCACAGGGTGTTACGAGATTCCTGTTCCGCTTACACCTTATTTATATAATTGTTGTGGATTAGGCTGGTGTGGCGATGGAGGCGAGGAGAAATCGTTCTCGCACGAGAGACGATCTCGCTTCCGCAATCAATCATTGAATTTTCCGATTTTTCTCGCGCATCTATAATCTACCGATGACAGACGTGCTACAAACCGGAAGATGCTAATAATTAGGCTTCAAACCGAGCTACCATTGCAATTGCGTCATGCTTAACTGTACACCTAATCCTTATCATTCAGTTGAAAAACTTTAACGGACGATCACGCAGTAGGATTACACCGTCGCCCACGCTTGTGCAAAAGCACATTTTGGAGTATCTATCATCGAACGCACACGCAACGCGAGATTTCTGTGATTCGAGTCTGCGAAACGGCACGTATGTTGAATCAATTTGACTCATACTTTCATATTAAATGACATTTGTCATGACATTTGTTACTATTAATCTCATTGTCAGTATATATATATATATATATAAAATCTTTCATATGACAAGTAATCCCTGTTTTCTTAATTAATTATATGATAAAAAATTAAAAAATTGCAAACTCTGTATAGTTTGATTATACACAAGATATGAAGACATTGAAGATATAAAGTGTCATAAAAATGTCTTTGAAATGTAATTAAAAAAATCTATTATTACTAATTATACGTAATATTTTTTTGTAAGAATCAAAGATTTTAATTGTGAAAATCATGAATTAAAATATTAACGTTCATTTATAGAAAATATTATTATACAGACAGAGTTAACAATATTTGTGCTTAACACCGTCACCTTAAAACTATTGTCTTACTGCGTTTGATTCATTTACCATTATGACAATGGACAGTTACGGATGTTATTGTTAGGCTCGAATCTGTACGAGGCACGATAGGCTCGTCGATCTCGCGAGTTAAGCGGGATAGACATTACTCCGTAACGGAGTTTTCGCTGTCGGACATCGCCGGGGTCCCGTATGAAGAGTAATGATACGGCGTCCGCGAGCGATTATCGACATAAAAGCCTACTGCCTCCTCTCTTGGGAAATAAGCCGAAGCCGCGAGACTCATCGGACGTAACATTTAACCCGAGTGATAGATAATTCTCTGCTTGCCGTGGCCTGAAGAGATTTTTCTTTACAGTAAATCTTCGAACGATCGTTATTCCTCGATTGCGCAACTCATGAAGACCGCCAAGTATTCAATTTTGCGAAGAATGTTTGATACATGTCATATAAAACACAAAGCGATATTCAACGTGTCAAAGATAGTCTTTTTTTCTTTGATTAATTGATCATTTAATATTCCCATTGCTGCGTATTCACGTGCGTTTAAAGTATAGCGATCGGTCTGAACAACTTCGTCGCTCCAACGGCGACGAGTACACTGTAATTCTAATTTCTCGCGATTCTCTAATTTGATTACGCGTAAACACGTATTGTTAACACGCGATCTTATCGCCACTTATCCAAGTTGATTTACCATGAATCGCGCGTCACGATCGTAACGATTTGCGGCAAAGATTGCAGTTGCAGCCGGCTGTGTTGCAAGC
This sequence comes from Cephalotes varians, assembly GCA_037157785.1. Classification (NCBI taxonomy): domain Eukaryota; kingdom Metazoa; phylum Arthropoda; class Insecta; order Hymenoptera; family Formicidae; genus Cephalotes; species Cephalotes varians. Next base: position 1,998,364 of record JANQDE010000024.1, on the reverse strand, counting down.
GTCGAGCAACGGCATCAGGTGAACGCATGAATATAAAATATCGATGTCATTTTCTAATTAGACGAATCCCATAAATAATGCTTGGTGTATTACATCGCCGTTCCGGCTGCTGCTCGCGCAGAAAGATAGGAGTTTGCGCGCCCCGATATTTACTCGTCGAGAACGTTTTCATCGCGTGACTCGTGAGAATCGCTCGTTGATGGTTCGTGATGGCTCTCGAAATACCCGCTCGCGATTCTCGAGCGAAACGAACTTATCGGACTTATCGTTGCCGCAAGCCGCAGAAGAGTCGACCGTTTCATCGACAATTTCATCGATCGTTCTCAAATTTGCGTTAATAAATGTTGAATTATTGATTTAAAGTGTCGACTCAACTCATTTTTAGTTATTCATTCAAAATAATGAACTAAATTTTATTCGTGATGTTGCTGTTAACAAATCACACATTTCAAATGCATATGTATTTCATTCATAATACTATTTAATTATTTGTTTCCTTAAGAAAATGCCTTTGTATTTAAATAATATACAATTTCCGCAAAGAAATTGCAAAGATACCTCAAAAGCACTTTAAATTCACGATATTTTGTCCGATATTGATTTCCTTACGCCCCAAACAAATCGGTGCGATTATTCGAAAAAATTAATCCAAACAATAACTCGCTGAAGATTGATACACGTGCTGCGAAAGGCGTTGAATGGCTCGTAGGTACGATCAGTGTCAGTGCCATCGCTATCGATGAGAGATTAATGGACCACAGCATGTCGTTGGCGGAACGAGAGTTGCCGACGCGAAAAAGAAGCTACAATGGAGAAGCTACATAGAAAAGGCAAGCGTGAAACGCGTCCACGACGATCTCACGGTGGGTCGGTGGTGTCGTTACACAACGTATTACACAGCACGTATGTGCACCAATCGGCGATCATGACAGGTGCTCATGCTTGAGCGTCCTGCAATGAGTGAATTAAACCGAGACGGCGTCTCGAATTTACACATTTCGGTCGTAGGTTGTCTAATGATTGTCTCGTTGTAAATGTATCCCGCAATTGAATATGCGAATCTATGCTAGTTATTATAGGACATTTATCTCGTCGGACGATCTATTTATTGAATCTAATTCGCTTGCCGCGTGCTCTCCTGTTTTATCTCTCCTTCCCCTTATTCTCTCGTTTTTGCCGCGTCATTATCCCCTTCGCCCAATATCTCGCGCGTTCCGTTTTTCTGTCACTCCACCTCCGTTAATGCTCGAGCCCGAATGGTGCTTTCACACTTCGTCATTAATCGCGGCCACGTCGCCCTGGGACACGACGAAACCCATTTGCCTCTCCCGTCACGTTCGACGGTAAACGCAGCCGGCGCATTTTCGCCGGCCATCGAAACCGTATTCTCCGCCTCCACTTCCTCCTCGTCCTCCTTATCTCTCTCTTTCCTTTCGCCGAACAAGTTACGACTAGGAACAACAAACCGACCGCAGCGTGCACCGACGGAGGATTTCTGTATAACATGCTATTGAAATAGTTTTCTATAACTTTGCTTCCGCTATATTTCACCAATTTGGTTCCTGTAATAAAAGAAATTAATTAAAAAGAACGCTACTTTATTTTTCATTCTCAAAAATATTTTCTAAATATGCTCACTTTATTCAATTATTTAGATGTGCTATAATTCATATTAATATATAATCCCATATTACGCAAAATATTTTATTTCAATCGGTGTATCATCCTTGATTTTCCACCGCGCAACTGCATACACATGCATTGAGATCTTCGTCGCAGGTGCCCGCGTGCGCGCGCATGCACGTGCGAATCGAGTAGCATGTAAAGCTGGACACGCTCGGTCACGGCTGAAGGCTGCGTGTGCGAAATGATCAAGCATTATCGTATCTTGGAACACCCACGTGCGCGGTCGCCACACTGCGATAAAGGAAAGAACGGGCAATAATGTCACGGACGACCGACCGACCGATCGATTCACGCCCAGGTGCAAAGACGCCATGTTCTCCCTCGCGCTCTTTACCGCCGCAAACGGCTGCACTTCGCTTCGCTTCGYGGAGGCGAGGATGCTTTCGCAACGACCGCCGGCATAAAAGAGACCAACGACGTAGCGAAAGGGAGACGGAATCGGGCGGCGAGAGAGACGGGATAAGGAGAAGCTAGGCCGGAGAGAGCACGCAAAAAAGGCTCATTAACTCCACCGTAATCCGGCAGAAAAGGTGCGGATCCCCTTGGCGCGACTTGCCTTATACCGCACTAATTAATAATAAATGGCCGTAAAAGAATATTCTTTATTTTGTGCCGCCATCGACGCCATCGCATGGAGCCCTGTTCTTTCTGGCAGCGCTTTGTGTTTCACCTATTTCTAGTATTACTTAAATGTGAATACTTTGTTTTCCACTTATGTAATACCGATAATCGCGCAAATCATTCTATAATGTCTCACTTTCGTCATGCTTCGAGGAACTTACACGTTATCGCGTTGCATTCAGCCTTAAATCGTACGTCCGTAGCGTATTGAGTTGTAAATTATGTTCGCATAATCTCTGATTGTCCGTAGGGGATTTATCCGAGGATAGAATAAATCTGTCTGCATATCTATCTATCTTACTCGTCGATTAATACACCGCGGTAGCTAACAATCAGGACAATTGCTTACACGTACGGTGTCTATTGTGTAGCAACAGCGATAATTATGAAGTGTCGCGGCGCACATTATCTAATTACACAATTTTTCTTAAACTCGCAATACCGCTTTACACTTTCGCGAATACGATCTAATGATTCTCCGCGCAACTGTCTGTCCTTAAAGATAAAATAATAAGGAAACTTTTTAACTCGCAGAAATAGGAGTCAATGATCACCGCGAATATATCTATCGTTAATATTTTCCGTAAGCGTGTGGAGCAATTGGTATGCTATCGCGAGGATTCCGATCTCACGCTGATTTGTTGGAATCGACATTGACGGGTGTGCGAATCGTGAAGAGATGAACGTACGTACTTGTTCGCGTAGAAAGAATAAGTCTATTGTAGAACAAATTCCTGACTTGCCAATGCCCTGTATCACCACCGTGCGCGCTACATGGGCACGAAGACCTACACATGGACGCACGCTCACCTATCCACATGACACGAGAGAAACATATTCCGTTTCGAAAGTTCACATTAATGACATTTGCTTTACACCCACATCGTGTGCACTACACCCGCGGCCCGAGAAAGACCGGGCCGGTCGGTCTATTACAATTTATTAGCTCACCCGACGCGGGCGTGTTCGCGGCTCTGTATGACGACTCGATATACCGGATTGAATTGGCCGATATCGACGCTTTTTGCGTATCTATAGCCAATGTATCTGCACGCGCCGCAACTCGATCGAGCGTGATCGCGTTCTATTAGGGCCAGTGAATTATAAAAATAAGATACGGGAAATAACGCGTAAAGTACAATGCTAACAGTAATTGTATTCACAAAAAAAGCCGGAAGATACAATGGCCACTATATTTGACTGGAAAATATTCGCTCGTTAAGAAAATCTAAGCAAAAGTAGGTGATACAAGTGTCGTTCTGTCTTTGTTACTCATTTAATATCAAGATGATATTTGTGTCGACTTGTGTCATTAAATGGAAGGCACTCTTTATCAATAATATTCAAAGACTTACGCGTTATTTAACGATTTTCCCTATTTTTCACATTTATTTCGCAATATGATAGTTCCTTGACATCGTGATGTTAGGATGACGAAATAGAAATAGCGAGAGATGATCAGTATGTCACAAAAGATTAAGGCATTTTTATTGCTGTTTTGTAATTGAATACGATTGACAAAAGTGATGATGAAGAGTAAATCAGAGCTATATAATGAAATGTTAAATTCTTGCGAATCATTGAAGATCCGAAGGAAGAAGTGCCGGTTGTACATCGCGATATCGCGAGAGAAAGAGAAAGAGAGCGAAACGATATCAAGGCTGCGTTTCGATATTCACTGCCAATACTGAAAATCTATAGTATATGTAACGTACACGTGTAGATTTTTAATACTGACAATGAATATCGAAACGCAGCCCAAGACGAAGGATAAAAAAAAGAAAAAGCCGTTTGAATATTTTTCGATAAAGCAAGAGAAAAAGAGAAAGAGAACATGCTTTGGAAGCTAGATGCACTTTGCTTTATGATAGGCGAATCATTCACACTCTGGCAGAGGCCAGGCCGGTTGTTGCGCCTAGGTTAAAGGAAAGGAGCAGCTGAGGCTATATGTAGGAACTGGATCGCATTCCCCGCTCCGTGGGGCATAAAACCGCTGAGATAATATTGCCAGATAGGTTATTTATTGATATCTCGAGCTTAGATTGCCTCTTAGCCACGATGCTCTATGCTCGGTGTGCCATCACGGAAACCTTCCGCGGGATCGCATAATGCCCCGCCACGTTAGCCTGGCCTTTTCCACGGTGCCTATATACGAAACCACTCGTGTAACATCCTGCTAGGGAACCAGGGTACCGTTGATAGCCCTGAGAGATGCGAGATTTGCTTCGGTATAACCTCGTCAAGAGCCCACGGCTCTGATATGGCGACGAAGAATCAACGGCGGTCTCTAAATAATGCGTTTGATGTTTCTTTTTGCGTCAGTTGTTTTGCGTAGATAACAAGAACACGTATAGAGAGTGTTAAGAAGTACTGTTTTATTAATTAAAAAATTACTAAAATATTATTTTAGATGGCTGTAGCTACAAATCTACTATCTAGAGATAAATCTAGAGATATTTTAAAAGTTGATACGTCATTTCAAAGCTTGGATATTTTTACAAATAATTTGACACATGTCCTGTGCATTCGTAACATAATCACACTTTTTAGGGCGATTGATAAAGAGCATTTTTATTTATTACTTACTGTTTTGATTCGAAAAAATCGGCTATCGAACTTCAATTCATCTCAGAAACTTATTCTGAGTCTGTTCCATCAATTAAAACATATTGATTTCGACAATTCAAAAATAATGATTTTGATTTGAAATACAAAGAATGTTTAGGTCAAAAAGTTCGAAGATGCCAAATTGCAGGCATTGTTGAATGAAAACTTAACTCGAACGCTTGAAGAATTAGCTAAAACATTGAATGGTAAACCGTTTCTAATCGTTTACAACATTTACACGCAATGGGAAAGATCCAAAAAGAGAAAGCAAATGGGTTCCACATGAATTATCTGAATTGTGGCTATTCAAAATCGTTTAACCATTTGCATTTCATTGCTTTCTCGTCACAAAAAGAAACAATTTTTGTATCAAATTGTAACTGGCAATAAAAAATTGATCTACTATGATGATCCTAAACGTAAAAAATCATGAGTTCAGACCAACCATAGACATCGATTCCAAAACGCAACATCCATGAAAGCAAAGTTTTGTTGTGCATTTGATGGGATACGAAAAATAAAAAGACGTATTATGAGCTGCTGAAACTAAATCAGTCACTGCTGAGCGTTATCAATGACAATTAATCGATTTGAATTGTGCTTTGAATCAGAAACATCCAATAATAACTTAAAGAAAAGCAAGTAACTTTGTTGCTCGACAATGTTCGATCACACGTTGCAAAAGTTAAAGATACGTTATCGACACTTCAATGGGAAATCTTACTCTCTATACTCCGCGTACTTACTAGACTCCTTCAGATTATCACTTATTTCGATCGATACAGCACGGCTGACCAGCACTTCAAAACATATGAAGAAATAGCTCAATGAATGGATTGTTTCGAAGAACGAAAATTTTTTTATCGCGGAATTCACTTATTGCCAGAAAAGTGGGAAAAAGTTATAGCTAGCGATGGAAAATATTTTGAATAAAATATAATTTAATTTTATGTTTCTCTCTAAAATAAACGTGTTTTTTTTTTGCAAAAAATCTCTCAAAATTAATTGAAACATCTAATAATTTTATAAAACACTTTCCGAGAGAAAAAATATAAACATTTGATAAAACTACAAATTTTAATGATCTCTTTAGAAAAATTATAAGTAGTGATGTAAAAGTCACCTTAACAAATCTTCTTATGAAAGTCTTTTTATAATATTTAGACGTCTAATGTCATTTATTTAGAAATTAAGAAATTTAATTGAATTTAATGTATTTTCATTCTGAAAGTTTAATAAACAAAATTTTTATATCTTCAATTCATTCATTTATCAAGAGTTTACATTTTCAATTACTGCAGCAGTAGTTAACCAAAAATTAGTTTAAAAATTTAATGACGAAGCTGGAGCATCCTGTATACGCGTCGTGTAGATTTCAGTGTAAATGTTGGAACGTAGGTGCGATTTCTCATTTCTCACACGCATTGGTCGGATGGGCGACGATTCGTTCGTTTATTCGTGCGTCAGTTTGGTGCCTATAAACACGGCGAGCAGTAAAGTAACGCGCGAGTATCCGTGTCACTTTCCAATTTCTGTATTCTGCCTTCTCGCTCCATTTGAAGCAGGTTCGCTCGTCGCCAGATCGGCAATTGCGATTTGCATATTCAACGAGATCCGCCGATAGCTCTGCTTTGCCTCCCACTGCTTTTTCTGACACTTACGCGCTACACGCATATTTCGTGGGACATTAAATTAACTTGTACCGTTATGAGACGCCAAAGAAACGGCTGCCATTTCGTTGGAATTAAAAATTGCGATTAAAAAAAAGTGACGCAACGACAAAGTAACCTTTTTGCAAGCCACACAATTAAAAAGAATAGCATAAAGAAATTTTAAAAATTATTAATAAGTTTGCGTAAAGTAGCCTGATGATAGCTGCAATTCGATTTCAATCCTTCAACTTTCTGAGTCTACTTCCTGCTCCATTATCTAATTCTGATTACAATTGTAATCCAAAACTTTCCCACAGCGGCGAAAAAGGCATAGACTGGAGGTCAGTGAAACGCAAGAGATCCGCGAACATGTCGGCGAAATGAAAAAACAAAGTGAGCAAGTTACACGGAGATTTCCCTCGGCGGGGCGCACGCAGCACGGTTTCGTGCCAATCGTTGCGCCGGTTAGAAGTAATTAATTACGCGAACGAGCGATTAATGATGCTTCGAAAGCTCTCGCAGCCGTGCGGCTCGTTCGCGCTCGGCGAAGAGTCATCTTTCAAGTCGCAGCTCGCTCGATCAGACCCACTTTCACGACGACGCGATTTTTCCAATCGTTTGACATTGCGCATCCGCATGTGGAATACTCGTTCGATCAACCTTAGGCGATATGTATAGAATCGCGTATGCATATGTAAATGCGTACAGATGTATAAAAACATTGTAGAGATGCTCGATATAGATATATGCGTGAAATCAAAAGGGGATATAAAAATTTTGAATTTTTTATTTAATAATTCCTTCTGTGCCCTGACACAAGTGGATATACAACAAAACATATTTATTAAACGTATCGTAACGTATTAATTAATGCCACGATATGTTTTCTATTAGTAATAAATCTATTCACATTATGCTTAATCTCTATTTTTTTGAATCTGCAATCTTGGAAGACGACTCGGAAATAACTCTTCAAATTCAATTAACGCATATAAATCGCAGAGATATCTGTGCATGTCCTTAAAAAGCGATTGTAGGGTAGTAGAGAAAAAAATGCGCAGTTGCGGCATTTTATTTTCTTTGTGACAATACCAGACACGTAAAAATGAAGTGCTGTGTCAACTTCAGCGACGACAAATAGCCGCATCACGTAACATACTTTCCATACAAGGCGTAACATAAACATCCGCGCTTAGAACCGACGCGATGGCGCGCCAGGTGCGACAAGGTTCCTTAAGACCCTCATTGCATCAATTGCGCAGATGTACGCATCGAGAGCTAAATCGGGAACGATGAGGTCATGGTAGTCGAGTTGGCTAAAGAGAGAGCAATATAGGATAATTATCCACAGGAGGCATCGTCCGAATGTTTTTGGTATTAACGATGGAGGTGATCTGCATAATTATGCAATGATCCGCCTGCAGTCTTACCGCCGCTACCATTGGGGCTGAAAGTCTAAACGAATGCGAGCGATAATCTGCATAATTGCGCAATCATCGACATAAAGTGAGATTTTAATAATCGGCGCCTAGTATCCCGCGCCGCAGCTCTCGCTCACGATAAGATCGCGCGTGGACTCGCGTTAAATGGCATCGTAATATCGCGTCGCGCGTTTTGAATTTTATGATGATCGTCATGTAAGGCTTGCAACGATGTAAATCACTCTCGGATATGCATACGATCGTCGCATTAGTAGTCATTGCGCGCGTAAAATCCGACTTTTACAGTCTAAATTTGGTGAAACATTTGCGCGAAGAATATCTCTCGAACATTAAATTCAACAAAATTTAATATTTTTATGCGCCCTAAAAGTAAGTGAATTAATTTCTATTCCTCAATGTAAAAAATAATAAAATACTGATACCTATTTTAACTAAAACTTTTTTGCAATAAATAAACGGATCTGCTACTAGGAATTATATTAAATTGGCAAAATTTCATGTTTTATGTTTATGTTGATTGGATTAATACTAAAAATATAATTTTACGATCTCAAATTTGATATTTAATAAAGAATTTAAATAAATAAATTTTAGGTGCTAATTTTTTTGCAAAAACATTGCGAACAATATTTTATACAATTACAATATTTTATATATAGCAAAAACTAATACAAATGAGAAATGGCCGACGACGTTATTCATCTCTTTTCAAGTAACTCATCAATATGCCTCCGATAAAAGGAAGGTTAAGCGGACTGCTTATGTAATTATTATTAGCTTAGTTACGACAACATGTCAAGATATTATCGCGCGGGTGGTCTTGCGATATTATTGGCGAACGGTGGCACAATACCAGTCGGGAACATTCCTGTACCTCGATCGATGCGCTTTGCTCGCCACTTCCTTACACGTCCACATCATGTACACTTTCTTGCAAGTCTCGTCAACTAATCCGACTATTAACATCCAATGACTCACGCTGTGTACTAGAGCGAATCGAGAAACTGTTTTTTCGATTGGTATTTAATACCGGTAGTACACAAGTCAATATATTTTCAATAATTATATAAATTACCGTTTCCTGATATTAAATTCTCTTTTGCCAGTAACTGATTAAGAATCGAGTTCTCAATCGAGTCCTTTTTTTTAGCAGAGAAACGGTTAAATCTAATAATACAAAAATATATGATTATATCAAATTATTTCTTGCCGTTTCATTTCCTTTTTTATTTTTATGAGATATATCAAGATATAATCAAAAAATATCAAGCAAACGCTTTTCCTAAAAGTAAAAGAAAATCATATTAATTTTTGTTAATATCAGTTAGATTTAGATATTTGATCATTATTTTTATCATATATTTTTTATTCATTAATATTCTTCTCTAAATTTTCTCTCAAAATATTTAATTTGTTAAATTTCTAATAATTCCCTTATAATTCCCTTATAATGTCCCTTTAAGCGACATCGAGATACATCATTTGTTGACACACCTCATAGTTAAAAATATCTTAAAGTAGATATTCTCCGGATTATTTCCAATGATGAAAAGACTTAGTAAAATCTCTTTTTCGCGGCACATTGCCGCAAATTTAGACATCCTGTTTATCTACGCAATATAAATTAACATTCCAAACCAAAATAGTGGTACTTAACGCTATCTGTTGCTTCAAATAGTAGTAAATGCTTTTCAGGCTAATAAATAATATTGGGCCCGAAACTGGTTTATCCCCATGCATAGAGAGATATGTACTTTATTACGTCGTTGCTTATTTAACGCGCGAGCGTGCACGCATAAGTGGATTATTATTATTTACATATGTTATAATTTTATAATCTTTCTCATAGTGACAGATTTAGCAATAAGCCGGCTAAGTGGTCGCTTAAGACCCCGAAGTGCCTTCATCATTTTATGAGTTTATGCCTAGTTGCTCCTTACACGTTTATAATTAATATAAGTAGTAAAATAATATTGTATAATAATATTGCATAATAATAATAAATTAATATTAAAATAATTTAAATTCAAATAAACTAATTCGAAAATTCAGAATGAATCTCGTTCTTCTCTGTTGGCAGGTTGTGTCATTTTGTTTCGATATTAAAAAAACGTCTCTGCATTTCACAAATCTCCAAAGAGCTTCAAATCTGCTATTATATTACCTTTAAAGCATTATCTCTATTTTAGAAATATTCTAATTTTCTTCCTCATCTCGCTTTGACAAAGAAAAATAATTTAAAGTTAAGATGGAAAAATTTTTATTAGCCTCATTGTCGGCAATATATATTTATTTTGTCTAGCGAAGCCGATAGTCTCTAGTATCATTTATATTCAAGCACGTGCCTAACTTATCTAGGCGCAAGATAGGCTCCACTCGGCAGAGTATCTTGAGAGCTCGTTATCCGATTCTTCATTGACTCTCGCGATTCGCGATGCCGCCGATGAAGTTTGTCCGGATGTTTTGCATATTTCTGATTACACGTTATCGATCCCACCAAGCAAGATCTAAGCCTCGTCTCCTCCAGGGTTACACGGCGGGTTTATTAACTCCCGCGTCAGTGTCCCGTGTCGCACTTTGTTACTCCGGCTGACAACGTAATCTCAGTACATGCCGCCCTGGTGCATGCTCGATAATCGATATGCCTTATCCAGAAGAAATGTGCGTAAAGACCTGTTTATCGACTTTCGACGTAATAGCACCAAGTATCCAATTCAGCTGTTTGGTAAAATAATGGTATGAATAATTTTTACTTTGAAAATAAAATATATATTATACTTTTGATGGAAATATATATATATCATATTATTTTTAATAATAATTAATAATGAAATTTATTACATAATTTTGTTGCATGTATAAAGAGAAAAATCTGAATTTGTTTAAATCAAATCTGAAAATATTTAATGAATAAAATTATAATTATATTACAAAAATTAATTTTTTATAATATATTAAATTATAATAATTATACGTAATATAAAATATCATGTTAATGAAATAATTACGTGAAGTCAGTTCATAAATATGTTAAAGCTTACATCATTCGTTTTATTTTTTATTTCTATTAAGAAGATACATCAATTCATTACTTTATGCATTTAACGAAATAAACTAAGTTATAAATTATGATAATGCCACTTAACAATAATTCTCCAAGATTTATTGTTAATAATATTTAATATTCACAAAACTAATAGCTACCAGAAAACAGAAAGTATTTACTTAGTTATCAGTCATTTCAAATTCATCTTTTGTTGAAAAAACTTCAGTGCTAATGCAACGTGATTAAATATAATAATTAAATTTATACAAACAATGTTAAGTGTGGGAAGAGAATATGTTAAAATTGCGATGGCTTACATCTGTGTGATTTATGCTATGTTTTCGAGTCTCATATACTTCATTGTATATTATGAAAGTATCGTAAAAAGCATCAATGATGCGAGAGGTTGAAATCTATCTTCTGTGTGGCGAATAAAGATGTACATGGAATCTGCAGAGTTATGTAGATACAAACTCCGCATCGTCATTTCATTCTATGTATATTAAGTGTGTTTTATACACATACACACGCACGCGCACGCACGCACGCGCGAATTATGCCCATGCACGTTTTAACTCGACATGATCATATTCTTCTCTGTTGCGCGACCCACTTTGCAAGGTCGTGGGATCAAGTATCAGGTAGGTGTAGATCATTTATTGTTTTTTAACGAAATTGCACGCCACGATATATTATTCGGCATGTTTAATATGGTATTAACAGATGAACATAATCATTTGACGTTTACATCGTGGATTCATCATGAGCCGAATAGACGGCAAGGGCTCTATTAGCGCAAAATCTGTTTTTATAAATCTAACTTACTATTCACTACGTAGTAGTCTATTCTCACATTTCGTCACATATCATCAACGCTAGGTTTAGACATACGAGATATCTTTTCCGAAATTTCGCTGGAGAACGTAAAAATTTTCAAAAGTATGGAAAATAATATGTCAGTAACAAAATAGCTTTTTGCACAAATATTCGATAAAGCAAAAAATACTTTTTACAAAAATGCTAAGAACATTGTCCCACAGGTGACACTTGCGATATACAGTAATACTCGTTCCAGCGCATATGATAATTCGCGACGAGAGTACACCGCTACCCACTTCAATAATCTCCGCCAATGTTCCCACGGAGAGAACAAACCTCTGCAGCAACAGGAGCACACTTGTTGCGAGTTGCGAGCATGCGAGTGTCGACGAGAACTACTCGAGAAGTATACAAACACACTGTTGCATCATCGCGAAGTTCATCTTATTGGAAATACTGAACGGAAAATACTCGGGAGTCGCGTGATTGCGAAAGGCAAATCGAATGTTCAGAATAAGGAACTCGCGAGAAATTCATGTATTATAATAATTATTTTTTCTGATTAAACTTATGCGACAAATCAGGAAAATCAATAAATCTTTTTCAAGATCCCAAACAATGTAATTATTTCGATAATTTATATTTAGTAACTTGCAAATGAAAAATCCATTTTTAGAAATAATACTGTACTTATTTTATTAAGCGAATATAATAATTTCTAGGGAAACGAGAGTATAACGTTTATATTGATTGGTAAATTTCTTAATTTACATATATTTATATTTCATTGAATATAATTAAAAAACAATATTTCTTAACTTTCACGAAACAATCAATTTTTAGTAAAATATATGTCTGATAATTTACGTGTAATTATGTATTGAATTGTAATACACTGAATGAAAAGGATTCAAATCTGAAGTCGAAACATTTGTGGATTCGTAAGTAAATTTTTAATTTGTTTTTTAACCATTTGTTTTCGCGTCTTTCGCACATTTTTAATTATTACGCATTAACAATTGCGGCTTTCATGGTAATTTAATTCTAGTATCATTTAATTTATCCTTAGAAGCTTACTATTATTACAATTTAAAATATACAATATGAATTTTATATTTTAGTAAACTTGCTCTCCCTCTTAATGATCTTATTTTAAGAAAAAATCTTTTGTAATTTAATTTGTGTTTCTCGTTGCTCAAGTCACTATTCTAAATACTGCATTTTGTAACTTTTAATATCTGGTGTTATCCAAACAAAGACGATAACCGGATTCGTCTCGTCAGATTGGCGATCTTGGTCAAGGAGTCGCTTACTTTCAAATCTAACAAGAAGGAACGTACCGATCGAAACAGTTTGTTTCACTTATATTTATGTGATATATAAAATAAATATCGATTTCGTGCTCAGGCATTACTTCGTTTACTCGCACAGAAACGGCGCGGCATCGAGCGATCAACTATTGCTTGATGTATATGGATCGATAATCATCGAAAATTCGAGGTCGAATTCAGGCACGATTCGAGCATTCGTGGAGCGTGCTAGAAAAATCGTCCACCAGCCTTGCACGAATTCGCGTATCGTAGAACGATAGAGACTAGAAAGGCGCCCGCTCGCGGCTCGCAACGGCCTGTTTCCGGCTCTGTAGACACGTGCATCTCGTGATTGCATCTGGCGATTGGCATTCTAGAAATTTCCATGCCCGTGCGGAGAAAAAAGTATCGAGAAACATTCGCTGATGGTTGAAATGCGACTGTCCCGTTTGCGCAGATTTTTACAGCCGTTGGCCACGGTGGGCACATTGTTTTTCTTATCGAAATGCAGCGTTATTTCTTTCACATCAGCAGATTATCGGATGTACAAAAGACTTTGTGACACAAACGGTATCATTATAACGTGCAGATATCTGTAATGTTCAGCTTTCATTCTTGATTTAAATATCGAATGTTCCTCGAAGCAACACGCAATAATTTTCCACAAATACAATTTGCAAATCAATGCTGTTACAATGCTGTTTCAAGAAAAATTTTATAAAAAATGTTTTACAAAACTTGAAAATATCACATAGTTTTTCTAATTATTTTTCTACCATAAAGATTCAGTAACACGCAATGCCAAACAAAAATATATTGCCAATATTTAAAAATTTCAGAAATTTATATACAACTTTACACACATTTTTATTCCTTCATTTCTAATAATTAGTTTAATTATATCCAATTGGAAAAAGGGACTAATAAAATAAAAGAAGAAGCCTGATTAATAATTGCAAGTATGTTCTCATGTGTATACGAAACGTTATAATCAGCATTCCAGCAGCTCGTTGATGCAATGTCAATATTGTGACGGCATACACGATAAATCACGAACACACATTCTGTTGTTTTCGTCATCGACCTTCTGTCATGTGTCCGCGAGCGCGCGCGCAATTCTCTTCATTTTTGTCCTATCGATATCCTATAATTATGACTAAAAGGGAAATGGCAGTAGATATTATTATTGAAATGTCACGCGATCATGTTATTAAGCCATCTCGTAACAGATCCATTCGTACGATGGTCACGCGACCGAAACTCTTGCTACACTCATCGATACATATGTCGAGATAATAAATTGTATAGCCGATGCACAGGTTTCCGGCACTTATGCTAGTTAACGTGCGCTGGACACTTGTAACGCCAATTTTTACGTCTTTTTATGCATATATTATCATGTTTTCCCGACAGAGAAATGAGATTTTCGAGCGAGTATTATCAAGCGATCTTAGATTGCTTAAAGAAAAATCATTTTTATTATATTTTTTATAGACATAGTGAAAAATTGCTTAATTATTTTTCGCTGTAATCTGCGATTTTTTTTAATTTTTCTTTCAATATTTCCTGACATTATATTTCAAAATAATTAAAATTACGACAAATGACACAATTAAAATTAATTAAATAAAAAGGTTATTGTGGAAAATAATCGGTATAATAAGTGTTAATTTACGACCACGTTCTCTATTATCTATAGAATCTATAGATAATAGCATTCCGTGATGCAATATTTTCTCTCGTCGGAAAAAAATGCAAAAGTTCGAGATAGGCATGATTGGTGATTAAGCAAGGGACACCTGCCAGTCTGCAGATCTGCGAGCTTTGCAAAACGGCGGTGAACTCGATTGCACCGGAGTGTCGACATTGCGCACTGACAACCACTGATTTCATTCTGGGAAGTGTCAAATCCGATTTACGACACGACACGAATGCCAATAGCTTGGCAGTGAACATAACTCATTTCACTCTATGGTAGTACGTCGGCCAGTGCGCAACGCAGTTCGGTACAACTGTTACTCGCAACAAAGCGATTTAAAATATCGTTTTTCTCACCTAGAAGTGAGACCTCTTATACTTAGGCGTGGTAGATCGAATCCCGATGTAGTCCACCTTCCCGAGACTCTGCGCAAATTTACATTGTTCTCCTTGTTCGCGCAGAAATATCGCCATGCATCCTCATAAACATTAATGCGAACAGAATAATTGCGAGTCTTATGTCTCAAGTATTTCCAATTATTTTTATCGTGTGAGCTAATTCAATGAATCCAATACGTAATATGACTAGTTGGAGATACATCAAATAAACATCACTCTAAATTGTTGAAATACAATGCAGAAAGATTAATTAAAGTGCTTTAAAAAATTCGAAGTAAGAATTAAGTATTCTTTTTTATAAGAATTATAATTTTTTATTATAATTTTTTCATAAAAGAAAAGGCTTTATAAATGAAGATATAAAAAAGCTTTATAAATCACGAAAAGGACTCGCGACTATTCATGTTACCTATACTTCTAAATGTATATTTTTAAGCAGATAGTTAAATTTACATAGAATAAATTTCTTTAATCAGTTTTGTTTCCTTATAATGTTATTCAAAGGAGATTTAGTTTTTCTTCCGGACTTGTCGATTATATTCCCAGAGAAGATAAAGAGAAGTGAGGTGTGGCAGGTCGAATGTAGCTTTTCCAGGGCAACGTACACGCCGGTGCATTTGCATTGTTCTCTATATAAAAGCATTACGATCGGTCTATCAACGCGAAAGGATATGAAATAATCGTAAATTTTATTAGGCAAGAAATGTTTATATAATATTACAATCATTTTACGCAGTTCTTTATGCAATATTCGCATCAAGTTTCGAAAGAAAAAAAAGAACAATATATTTTTAACAACTGCTAAGAGCGTTGTTAATATTTAACAATAAAAAATACTTCAGCTTTTACAAATTTTTATATTAGTATAAAATTTTAATATAGATAAAAACAACGTAGATTAATATAGAAATAAAATTATTTTTTATCAGATTATTCAAAATTATTCTTTATTGGTAAAAAATAGCTGCATTTTTACAATAATAAATGTGTTAGATAAATAATAATAGATATTACTTTCTAATTTTATAAAACGGAAATTAAAATTATCTCTATGATTTCTGGAAATTAGCATTTTAAGTTTTTATGATAAAAAAGTTTTTATGATTAAATTAATGTAAAATGTAAGAAAAAAGATTTAATATTATCTTGATGATAAATATTCAAAATTATAAAAATTATAAAAAATTATGAAAAATACTAAAAAATAAAAGAGTTGACATCTGCTATTAAATGGATTAATATTATTTTTTTGGTGTCGCTTTGGTAGCGCTCCCGAATCACAAAACTGCGGCACAACGTTACGCAAACTGAAAGCATTGTTTTTCCTATCCGGAATGCTTATTATATATTAAGGCGTGGTAGATCGGATCGATACCGGGCGACCGACAGGTACCTTAACGAAGATATAGTCCAGATAATCCTAACGATAAATCGACAAGCCATAAGTTACGTCACGCTCCGACATCAACGATTATTTCGTTATCGCTGAAAACGCGTACACGCAATTCTCTTCTCACGCGTTCTAACGACGATACAAGAAGAAAAAGGCAAGGGGTGGGAAAAATGAAAAATAAACCGTTTCATCTTTCATCGAGATAGAGCCGGCTCCCGGAGAACGGATCTGTTACGGATTTAAAAACCGATCTTTCTCGCGGTCGGGTTTATGTTCAGGCGTGGTAGATCACGCTGATATAACTATTCGCTTTTATGTGGCTGGTAAATCCGCCGAGATTTGTATTGTGCTCCAAGTTGCACCACGTAATATAAATTTTAGAGCGCATGTGAGAAAGAAATTATTTGTTACTTATAATAATTATACCTGATAATCATTATAATTATTATACTAATAATTATTTTTTATTTTTACTCATTATTTCTTATTTGTTCATTATATATCATAAAGGATAAATTTTAAAAATATATGTATTTTTTTATATTTTATAATTATAAATTTATATTAATTTGTTACATAACCAATTAAATAATAAGCTTGAACATTGGTAAAAAACTATTACTTATTTAAAAATCATCTATAACAGAAAAATTCTTTAGACATTAAGAGTAATAATTAAATTTATTACGCGCGGAAAAAATTGATAATGATTACTATTAATAAAAAACAAACTTCCTCATTTTAAAATCAATCCTACGAAGATGCAACAAATCTTCCTAATATAAATTAAATATATGTACGCGATAAAAAAATCGCATAAGTTACATGATAGATCTGCGGTGTCGGATATCGGAATATATTAGAATGTGTCACATTATTGTTGCATAAATTTGAACGGCCTCTGATTGGCAATACAACAGCGCGTTGCCAGAATACCAGAGATATCCATTACTGTGAAGAAATAGAAGGAAAGAGAGAGAGAGGGAGAAAGAATCGCCATTTATTTGGCACTCTGACATAGTTTCCTCAAGCAGAATCAAATACATTCAAATTTAATAACATAATAGTTTAAGAAAAGAAAATCGAAAAGAACGAAAATAATCAGAATACAAAATTTTAGATAAACATTCTTTGAATATAAAATAAAAATGTGTATGTGTGTTTTAAGAATAAAAAAGAAAAATGCATAACTATAAAATATATACCTGTACACGTACGTACATAAGTGCATACACAAGTATACGTGCATATGTAAGTATACACACACGTACATAATGCACGTATAAACATACATATACTAGAGCAACAAGAAATAAAGTGCAAATTAAAAGCCTTTCCGCACAATTAAGAAGAACAAATACATAGTCACATATAAATTATAAATGCACTGTAAATTATATAATACATAGCCACATATAAATTATAATTGCACTGCAAAAGGCAACTTGCAGTTCCTGTTAAATAAGCCATGAAAGTTGCATTTGAACATGCTGGTAGAATGTTATTCCAAAGTTCTACTGCATTTAAAAAATTGTTTGTAAAATTCCGGCATATAGGTAAGAACAGCAAGTCATTTACTGCTCATGTACCACGCAAAACCACATCTAAACTTGAAACCCTTGCGAAGTATAATAAATTCTTTAAAACTATGAATAGAAAATATCAAGCCTCATGAAACTCATCGATTTTGAGCTAAACATCTTAAAGTACGGAATAATATTCATCCCAGTGATGCGATTTCGAGCCTAGGCATCACAGCGATTTTCTCCCTCCACCACGCACACAGAGTCGAAAATTGTGATGTTCGAAATCGCATCACTGGTTCATCCTATTTTACTTGATAAATAAATCTTATGCACATGTTAAAAGTTCTTTAAAATCGGAGATTTTTGTTTACCTATTATATTTAATAAACAGCGTGCAATAATAATAGATAAAATTAGAGACGAGATCAGTTGCGGAGAGAGAAAGACAATAGATATTTGTTGCCTTCAACTGATAAATGGTGAAATAAACCTTAGAAATACTCTTAGTGACTTGACTTTGCCAGCAAAAAGTATTAGATATTTAATAGAGTTAGAGAAAGAGAGAGAGAGAGAGAGAGAGAGAGAGATCCCAACCATCTAAAAAGATATCCATGCGCGCGGGATTGTGCTGCAAAGAAAATATCTGATAAAAGATAAAGCTGAGATGTTTCGAAACAATTCTTAATCAATTGTCGAAAAAATTCTTAATCAAAGCGTTTATTTGTTGGAATTGCTACCGCAGATGGAGATGAGATGGAAAGAATCTTGCGCGATAACATACTCGCTGATGCATATTCGCTGATGAACAATATGAATCGTTCGTGCTGAAGTAGAAACAAGCGAACATAATCAGACGTACAAAAGACGAATGCGAATCTTTCAAATAAGGACAGACTAACATAGAAGACAAATCATTCGAAATCAAGACAGATAAACTTAATCAAACAAATCGTTTGCACTTAAATAATAAATAAATGTGATATGACAAACCATTCAAAATCATGAATAGACAAACATGACCACGCATCGGGCTCTCTCTATTAATGGTTTCTATAACCAAAAGATTTTTTCGCGCCCTTAATTTTGTATGAAAATTAAATATTTACTAAAATCACATAATCATAACGGTAAATAAGAGTCGAGCATAGAAATTAGCGTGTAAAATTTTGATAAATTAATATAATAAATATATTAAATTATAAATTAATACAATATAAAAAAAATTTTTTAATTAATTCTTAACATACATATTAAAAATTATATGTTTCGACTAATTTTTAGCCATCTTCGGATCGTAAAGATGTAGATTTGGAATAACATATTGTGTTCATAGATTATCCTGGGTACATACATGGTGAATCAAGATAGAATCAAATAAAATGCATCACTAAATATTCACTATTATTTTAGTGATAGAAAAATGTATAAGAATCTATAAATAAGAAAAAATATATTTAGCACTAATTTCTAAATATTTTAAATATGTAAATATATATCATATATAATATATAATAAAAATAAAAATATATTAACTACTATCGTTATAAACATACAGCATATCTGCTTGAATGAATTGAACTTAAAAAATTAAAATATTTTAATATATTAATATATTATATAAATATATAGTAAAAATATGTTAAAATAATTTGTTAATATTTTGATAATTGATCAAAAATAAAACATGTTGCTTTGAAACATGAAACTTTGAAAATTGTTATCTTTTAAGTTATTATTTTCTTTTTTATTTATCTTTTAAAATACTTTTAAATTGTTTAAAATTGTTTTCTTCCGTGTTACATACAATAAGTGTGCAATATTTCTTCTGAGGATCAAAAACGATTCAATGTATTTCCAGTTGTGAATAAAATTTCATGGTCTATTAAGATTATTCTTTTGTGGTACTCTTTTACGCGGCGTTAACATGCAAATTAGATACATATAATCAGTCAAAAGTACTTGACCGATAGACTGAACTAAATGGCACGTGCAAAAAAATAAAAGATAAAAGAAATACAAAGAGACAAGACAAAAAGAATAAAAAAGCAAGATCAAGCTGTATCCATACATCACGTGAATTTCAAGGCTAAAATCGATGTCATGTGAAATCAATTTCATAGTCAAACATTATATAATGTAGAAATAGAAAAGTTTAACATTACTATAAAATTATACAGGGGTGTCCTAGGAAAAAGGATCAATATTCTGGAAGGTAATAATATCGATTTTAATCGATTATTTTCAAAATATTCATGAACGTGTATCTTCTTCCGAAGATTTCCAAGAATTTCCGAAATAGTTTGAATTTGGCGCACACAATATTGCCAATGCGCCTGCTGGTCTTTCCCTTCCGCTGTTGTTACACTGTTGATTATTGTATTGATTATAACATTGGAGAAGTATTGTTAAAAATGCTGCACACATTCACAAGCAAATATGCTGTATGTTTATGATGATGGTAGTCATTGCAATTGAAAAATAGCCGTTGATGTTTTTCTACACGTAGATTTCCGAATCGTAGAATGTTTCCAAGATTTTTAAAGGTGTAAAGATATTAATTAAGACAATATATTATGGAAAATATGGTTTTCTCGAAGAATAGAGAGGCTCATTTAGGACAGTCTACCCCATATGGCCGTTTTTTAGTAAGAGATTATATTCACAAATTTTGTTGCATTAATAATTAACCAATCATATCCAAAACTTACCTAAGACATGCCATTTTCTACGATTGCAATGAAATTGCGATTGGTGATGCCAAAAATTAAGAAAAAAAAAACAAAATAGAAGATTAGAAAAATTTATTCGCCAACTTCATTTTCTTAAAAGTTGCAAGTAATATACGCGATGCTTTTGGCGCAAACCATTTTACACCATAAATTGATATTACATGCTAATTACATTAGCAATCTGCAATATAAAAAAAAGAATTTTCTGGCATAGCTTGATTAAGTTATAAGCAGCAGTTATAAGCTTTTTGACAACCAACTCCATATGACAACCTATCTCGGTCTACTCTATAGAAATTTCAATATTTTATTGTTCAAGTCTCTCAGAAACTAGAAAAGCGAGCGTGAAGTTATCAAGACTAATTGTAAGATGCATCTATAACCGTGAGATAATTACGGTACCAATAATCCGTATGAAAAATTCGTCTAAAATTCTTTTTCGTTGACCAAAATCAAATCCAATTATCAAATCTTGCCGACATATTTCAATTAAATAACTGTAATCAGATAATGGCAAAGAGTTAATAATTTCACAGAAAAAAGAGAAAGAAGAGAAGAGAAGTTTCAACTTTCTTTTTCGAAAGGAGCAATGACGGTTATGCTAAGATCAGTAGAGACTAATTGATTTTAATAATAAATAAGAAAAGCAATAATAAAACAATTTTTTATTTAAATGTTTTAAACAAGATATCGAGAATCCACAAAAAAAATTTTTAAATGGTTCAAGTGTCATTGTAATTACAAAAGAATTCGCATTCAAAACTCGTCATTATTTTTTTATGTCAGTAGCGATCACCTGATCGACATAATGTACATAAATATGCACTCTTGTGAATGTATACATTCCTTCAATAATGCAAACGACAGAGATACGTAGATAGAACTAGAAAAACGACAAACATAGAAAAAGACGAGGCAACAAATAAATGTACGAACAAACGAACAGGAGCGCGTGTCACACAAACGAAGAATTGCTCAGATAATACGTATGTGCAAGTAGTACTCGCGAGGCACCGCAAGACGGGGAGAAGAAGGCTCTCACTCGGCTGGCTCTCACTTTCACAGAGTCGCCGTGACCGAGATAAAGATGGTAGCGAGCGCGTTGCTACCACCATACAGTGGACTGACCGCTAAAGTCTCTGCACCATATATGGCCGCCGCGTGTACATCACGAGAGCATGCACGCAAGTACATACGTACCGTACCGTATATAAAACATACGTCATGCGTGTGTACAGGTAGCCGTTCCGCATGTCGACAGATTCGAAAGGATCGATAGATCAGTCCTTTAATTACGACTTGTACAACCGCAGCCTCGGCTGTGCGCCAATGATTGGATCGCCGTGTGTGCCCTACTGCTACACATGACGCGTCATAGTACACATCGGCTGGATGTTAATCAAGGATATTAACCTCGTATTTGATGATGCTGATCGCATCAGTCGTCTGGCTCGACAGCTCAGCATGAGTGATTGATAATAAAAAATACTAATAATAAAAAAAACTTTTTCAAAACTCGAATTTATTATAATTTTCTGATTCAATTAGAGTAATTCCGGTATGTATATGTCACATATCAAAAACTTAATTTATCAAATATTTATTACATTTAAGATAAATCAATAAAAACTATATATTGTCTACTACTAATAAAAAAATTGAAATACAAAATACTTATTTTTTATATAAAAAAAAAAACTTTTAAAATTCTTGCATTTGTACCGTATATCCTATAGGAGTAGAATACATGGCTACTCATGGGTGAAATATACGACTTATAAAAAATTTACGAATAATGTTTATGAAAAAAACATAAAATGACATAGTTTACATAAAATGTGTTTATAAAATTTTATTAAAGAATAAGAATGATAAATATATATATGAAGTGTGTAATAATCTTTTGCTCTTATTTATTAATTAACACGTCATATTCATTTATGCTTATTCATTTATGCAAAATATTTAATATTTTAATATTTTAAACAATATAATAATAAAAAATGCAATAATATTTTAATAATATTTCATAAACATCATCATTTCTTATTATATTTTCCTCACAAAGCGTCTGTATGACGACATAAATCTTGCGCGCTAAAATATCGTACATCCCAAATAGGTAAAATATATAAACAAACTGAATAAAAAATACAAGAGCTAATTTGTATTGCTATATCATCTCTTTCTACTTATGTATTACGAAATAATTACTAAGTCATTTACACTCGTTACAATAATCATTTTATGTAAATTGTAATAAAGATTCAGTTATTTATTATATTCAAAAATCTATTCAACTCATATAACTTATACAACTTTCATTAATCCGTTCCAAACAAACGGGAGTCTCGACGGATAAAATGCCGCTTTTCACATAGTATTGTAAGAGTTAACATTAAAAAACTGAAATCACAACACAATATTGATATAACATAAAGGCATGTAACAGATGATTACTCTCCTATTTTTTCTGGCTTTCATGGCATAAATATCAAAATTATTCTACATATGTAATTGTTAATTTTTTTATTTATTTATTTATTAATCCTTTTTATTTTTTATAAATTATAAAATAATATATTATTAAATAACAAATTAATTAAAAATTAATTATTATAATTTCATTCGAGAGAAACTTTGATTTTATATATAAAGGATCACGTAATTTCATGGAAATATAATAAAAAATATTTTAATAATGTAAAATAAAAAAATTATTAAAATAATGTCAACAATTTATTCTTAGTACAATTGCTGTAGAATTGATTTTTAATGCTGCATCAAGCGACTAGTACTTTATAGCATTTTATAATGCAACGCAATTTTGGAGCAAAGTAATCTTCCATTAGCATTTCTGAGATTGTCATTTTGATGAATAGGCTGATTAAAATGCGCATTTATTAGCGCACTACCAATTTAACAATGATAAAAAATAAACGAGCCTTAAATTTCAACTATACATGCTGCGTCGTAAAAGTGCCAAACACCGTATCTTAAGAGACGCATAAATCGAATGCAATAGTATATTGCCACTGCTCCCTCTCTCTCCTTCTCTCTCTCTCTCTCTCTCTCTCTTTCCGGAACAAAAAATAAGCTTGCCTTTCCCGATTTATTATCTCACGCCAGATGATACTTAATGAGAGAAAGAGAGAGAGAGAGAGAGAGAGAAAAAGAGAGAGAAACTGAGTGAGACGATAAATAAGAGACATAAAGCAACGCTGCACCGTTCGATACGATTAATCCGTGGATTTACACGAGTCTTATCGGCATATGCATTGGAATCTTGGAATACGGGAGGCGGCTGATACAGCTGAGCAGGAAGACAATCATGGTGTAGGGGGAAAACGTTATTTCAGGAGAGAAATCTGACTCCTATGGTGCGCAATAAAAGATGTTGAATTTCGTAATATTTCATCAAGAGAAGCGGCGGCTGTAGCGGTGAATCAAGAAGAAGCCCTTCGCTCCCGTACAAAGGAACTAACACGTGTGAGAGAGAGAGAGAGAGAGAGAGAGAGAGAGAGAGAGAGAGAGAGTATCTCTCTCTCTCTCTCTCTCTCTCTCTCTCTTATTTTCTCCCTGTATGTGCATGCATCTCATGCATCGTAAGACTGTATGATACGTCGCTGACTCTGTTTATATACAACAAGATTCTGTTTATACGCCGCGAATGATCGCAGTCGAATAGAAATCGAAAGTGGATTCTTAAGATTTGCCATAAGTGGAATCGATCGCTCGCGAGGACCTGTCCGTACCCTATATGGATTCGTCGCAGATCCATCGATCTATCCTTCGATCTATTCTTGATTATGACTCATATACTCAACGCCATTTTTCTCGTGATTTTCGCAAAATTCTAAAGGAAGTTGTTTCTTTAGTAGTTCTGATCAATGAATATCCTTATTAAATATTTTTAAAATTATTTTTATATTTTTATATTATATGTATATTACATATATATTTTTTGTTTGCACATTTAGATATATTCTCTTTTAAGATTCTTAAACATTTTTATTATAAATTTATATTTTTTAAAAAAATGTATGATTTTCAAGAATAGAAAACAGTATTTAAGTATTATTTAACAAGTAAGTAGTATTTAAGAATATATGAACTTCAAAAAATATAAAACTTCAAAGATATAAATAGCAGTAAAAGTCATGTTAAAATACAATCTTTCAGTAAAAATTTACATGACTAAACCGACTCTTATTTGTCACATATTTTGCATAAGTAGTCTTTAACAAAGAACAAGCGAGTAAATATATTTCTCTAATGTCTTTAATCCTCATTCATTCTCGTATTTTGTCCTTCTGATCAGACAAACATTTTCGTTTTACCGAGAAATCGCGGGGAAAAAAAGGTGAAACATTCAAGACATTTATGCCAAAACAGACACAAACCTGCAACTAATTCATGACGTCAACTCACGACTTTGTTACACGTGTTTTTCTAAATGTAGCTTTCGAGGTTGCAATAATATCCTTGAGTATATTATTACATTATCTAAGAATATTTTAATTAATTTGATATATATTTTTTCTTAACAAAAATATTGAAGACATTGATAAATTCTTTTAATTCATTAATTAAATTCCTTTATTATAAATAATAAAAATAAAATAATTAATTAATTAAATTCCTTTATTATAAATAATAAAAAATAAAATAATTTGATAAGTATTGTATAATATAACAGATCTTGATTCGTTTATATAAATATGTATTTGTATCAATATAATAATATATATTATTTTTTAATTAGATACTTAATAGACTTAAGATATTTAATAAATTTTACTATTTAGAATTAGATGTCAATTTAAGGCCTAATTACCACAATATTTAAAATCCAATGATCCAATTACATTCAAATCGACCAAATGCATAATTGAAATTAGATTAGTCAGATAATCCCCAGACAAAAAATGTAGCGATAGTTCTCAGAGACATCCGAAATTCCGTGGTCTTTATAATTCATTTGAGTCGTTATGCTAACTCGACGGCGCGAGCGTTGTCAACGAGAAAATACGAGACACGATTCGCACAAAAACTTCAATCCGGTCATAAGCTACTTATTGCAGGATTAACTATACCTGCTGCCCACTTAAATAGCTCGCGCCTGCATGTGGCACAGAATTAGCAGATGGCAACAACTTATTCCGCTTGTTCTCGGTCCCGTTTGAGAAATGTATTTTTATCAACAAAAAAGCTTGATTTAGTTTCGATAAAAAAATATAGGCGCATTTTTACAAAAATATTTAATTCTTTTATAAGATGTAAAAAGAATTAGACATATAATATACGATTATAAATATTTAATTAAATATGTATAGCCACGTAGGAATTAAAGATAAATTAAATTAAAAAACTGTACTCTTTTTAAATAATCGGCAATTTATTCCTATTAAACCCAAAGGCACCGAACATGATAAATCATTTCGGTTTTTTTCTACAATTGTCTGATTATCATGCGTGACATATGTCACTCTGGTTTTCCGATAGGATACTTGCATCAAGTGCGGCGTAATCGATCCTTTCTCCCGCATGGAGAAACCTCACATTTAACTAAAAGGTATTCAGACTATTATGAAGTCTTATCGTTACGGCCAAGTATTTCCAGTCTCGTTTAAACTATATCGTGAATATTATACCAATCGCATAAATTACGATATCTACGATAAGTTTTACTGAATGTTTCAACTTTGAGAAAGTGAAATTGTCGAGAGATATATTTGCACTTGCTCAGCATGCCGGATAACAGATAAGTCTATCACGTAGTAAAC
The DNA here is from genome assembly GCA_037157785.1 of Cephalotes varians. NCBI lineage: Eukaryota > Metazoa > Arthropoda > Insecta > Hymenoptera > Formicidae > Cephalotes > Cephalotes varians. The sequence continues at coordinate 1,971,650 of JANQDE010000024.1, read as the reverse complement.
GTCATACGGTTTTCGTGAACTGGATCGAGATAAACGTATGAAGAATATAATGATAATTTTATGAAGGCAGTTCCACCATCCATGAAAGTATCAATACGATACATTACAAACTTTTTATACAACAAACGATTGCAGGAATAAGAAAATGTTTAAACTCTCTCTCTCCTTCCCCCTTTCTCTTTCCTTTCTCTCTCTCTCTCTCTCTCTCTCTCTATAATTTGCTAATCACGTAAGCTACTTATTAGTGACGTATTAAATATTAGCAATAATTGAGCAACGGATTGCAGATTATTAACGTTTGCCTTTTACTTCTTTTATATCCACCTTCTCTCCTCATTTTGTTCCACCTACACGAACGTCGCAATATTTTCGTAACCAGCTGCAAGACACGCGTCTCGCATAGAAGACGATTGCACTGAATGAATTTCGAAACGCGCTTTACTTATCTGTAGAATTCTCTTGTCTGCTGAAAGAGTTACAGCCGCATTCGTCGTGGACCGGCGACTGCTTTCAAATGCAGTTCTGGGCTCGGCTCGGCTTACCGTTCACACGCTGCAAATTCACGAGAAACAAAACGGAACCGTACTTTCAATATCGCCTTCACCTGCGGAACGACAGCGGGATCGGCATGCCGCCGTTTGCCAACATATACATGTACGCCGCGTTCCGCGCGCAGTGCACACATGCACCTGCCCGCGCGCAACACACGTCGACCGTGCCGCTATCACGTGCGCCGCACTCGGTATCGACCGCGATGCACGCGAGACACGTGTGGTAGCGAAGTGCGGAGAGCTCTCGTCTAAACTGCAGTCGCGCGTTGGTGTTTCACACTAATGCCTATGCCCCTAAATCTCTAACGGATCCGTTGTGCACACACGATTTGTGTGGCGATCAACGCCCAATCCATATTGTTGCAGTTCGCATAATGCAACGCACGTTATGCGGGATGTCTTACTTTCGCTTTTCGCTCCGAAAAAAAATGGCCGACACTGACGAGATCGGCTTAATTGGAATTAAGAGCTGATACCTATGTAAAAACATCTTCCTTTGTGATCAGGAGATTTATTGAAATAAGTCAAGTAAAAAGAAATATAGAAAACTTTTAATTAAAAAATTTGACTCGCAAAAAATATTTTTCATCCAAAACACTATACTACTTACGCATTGCGTATTGCAGAAATTTTATATATCAAATAGTCTTCACTGTCTCTGAAATTTTATATATTCAAAATTACTTCACTGTCTCAATATTTTTCTTAAAGTCATTATTATTACTTATTTTAAAAATGTTATGAATGTCATATGTATTAGTCTCTAGCATTATTACTATATACACATTATTATCATTATATACATATTAGCAATGAAACTTTAATGTATACGCTGGTTGCTCAACGATATACCGACAAATACATAATCGCGAATGCAAACTGCCGACGTTCACCATGTATAAACGCGTATGTGCACTCGTATAGCTTGCTATGATTCTACGCAAAGAGAACTATTTAGTATAGTTAAGTGCATTTACGATATGCTACATAAATTCCTATTACATATCCATAATTTCCTATTATAAATCTTTTAATTTTTCTGAATAAAGTATCAAACATATATTATCATATCCTGAAATGTAATTTTAATTAATATAATATCCAAAAAATAATAATTAGTATCAAAAAAATTTAAACCGCGAAGACTTTTAAAAGTATTTAAATTCAAATAATTAAATCACTAATTGTTACGTAATAAGTACACGTAATAATTCTATTAATTTTGAAGTGTTCCAAGTGTTTTCCTTTTAAGCCTTTTTTTTATTTTCTTGCTTTGCTGTAGAGAAAGAGAGGGAGAAAAGAACGTTTGTACGTGTACCAGTAGCCACGCCTTTGCCTGGGGTATCGATGATATATTCAATGCACGCAATATATATATATATATATATATATATATATATATATATACACACACACACGCACGCAACATGCACACACCTACGTATACACCTACGAAAGCAGTCGTATAGTGTACAGGACTGCGTCACGATGAAAACGAAACCGATATCTCTGCAGGATCTGCGCCGGCCGAGGTCGAAGGTCATCTACGCGGGGAATTGCTTTATTTAATAAGCCGCGATAGAAGGACGTTAATAAAGCGGCCGGAGATAAATAATGTGGAAAGCCGAACCCATTCACGTGTTGCGTCTCCACCTCGCTCTTGCCTCGCCACATGAAGAATTCTACCACGGTATCGTCCCAATGTGTCTCAGTTAAGCAATTCATTGGTAGTGAATGTAAGAGAAAAAGAGAGAGAGTAAGAGAGAGAAAAGAAAGAGAGAGAGTGAAAAAATAAAAAAGTAAAAAAATTGATATTTTATTCATTGCTTAGTACCGTCATGGGAGTATCAACCTGCCTAAGGCTTCGCACTACTCTTAAATCCTTTTTGTAGCCACATTAACGCTGAAGGAGAGTTTCATGAACCTCATAAATACAGATTGCAAAACAGACGGTGTTTACGAGACTAGTGAGGAAGACTTTATGTTTCCACTTGACTGCAGGATACTCGCAAATGAAAAGATATGATTTATGAAACTACAGTAATTATAATACAACGTGTCTTTTGCAAAGTTAATTTAAACAACATTATAAGTCTATTATTATTATATCATCTCTATACCATATCTATGAAATCTACGTGTAAAATGCGTCATATAAAGGGTTATTATATATTAATGCATTACTTAAGATTTTAATCGAAAAAATCGAAACAATCTATCACTTTTTCTATGCCTCTGGAATATCTCAAATAGACTGTGAATGCGAGAATGGAAAAATGTTAGATAATCATTAACCTAGTGAACTTGACTAAGCGCAGCACGCAGAAGTATGAAGCAATAATTTTACAAAAAAATAGCCTGGGAATCCACGCCAGTCGACGGAAAATTTTCTTGTTCATTACTGAAACGTCATTTTATATCCACATACTTATTAATGAAATTACAATTATTAAAATGTTAATTTTAGTTTAATATTAAATTTATACGATATAAATTTACGATTAAATTATATCGATATTTGCATTATATATGTATTTCATGTGCGCATTTATATTTTATTTTTAAGCAGTATTAATTACTTTGTTGTTCATAAGCGAAAAACCCAGATGGAAACCAAGATGACCTAATATCTTTCATTTTCCGCTCTTCGTTTTATATGAGAACACCTTTACCTTCGATGGCATGGCATATGAGCCGAAGGAACGACCTACCACGACCTCGCCCAACTCTCAATATCGCGACTCGCCGCTCAGAACTCGTCTTAGGTTCACACCCACGTGATGTGTACACTGCAAGGTTGCCTTCTCCGGAATGAAAAGAACGCGAATCCTTCGGCTATAAATTCAGCGCGACGCGGCGCAGAATTTCGTTATCGTAAAGTTACTTGTATCATGTACCCGTGCTGACGATTTATGCGGCGAACGTAATTGTTTACGCATTTATGCACACGCAGTTTAGCGTGTAGTATATTGCAAACGCGACACGGCCGGCGTACCATCGTCAATTTATTAATTGAAGCCGCGGTTTCCGGAACTCTGGTTGAGCAACTACTCGCTGAATCCATAATTTTAATAAAATTTATATCTTATCATTTAGTAGCAAATGAAATTAGAGGAAATAAATCAAACGACAATTTACAAATTTTAACATAATATTACATTTCTCTGTGGGAGGTGTAATAAGAATAAAATGTTAGTGAAAATTAAAATTGCTACAGAAACACTAAGTGAAATTTTGATGTAAAAATTCATTTCACACTCGCTAATTCTCTCTGCTGTTATATTAAAAATAACAACGTCACAATCTAATTTGGCGAGCAATCAAACTTTCTTCCAATTATCGGAATCACTATCCTGCACACTTGAAGATGAATGCGGCACAACGCTTTCCATTATTGTCTTATGCGAATCATATTCGGGAAGAGATAATAATCGGTGGCCATTGTCCGTTCACCTTATATATCAGCTCGGACTCATCTGCGGCACTATAACGCGACTCTCCATACGCACGCAAGAAAGTGATTACGACAAATTGCTGGTCAGCAAAATCACTTTGCGGCTCAGAAAATTTTGCCGAGGAAAGGCAAGAAACGTGTGAGCACATCGGCAAACCTTTAAATGAATTAGAAATGTGTTGTTGTGCACGGAAAGGTCAGAGAATGATGGATCTCATCACAGTAATGAGAAAGATGCATTTTCAATACAATGATACATATGTTGCATACAGAGATTATTCTATTTATGAATATGATAAAAATACATTCGATAGGAAATATATTATAAAATGAATTAATTTAGATATATAATAATAAATGTAAATTTAATTAAAAGTAATATTTATTGTTATTTTAATTTATTGTTTTTAATTTATGTATATATATATATATATATTAATAATTGGAAATAGATTAGATAAGAGAAAATAAATTGTATGAAAAAATATGAGATTTCTAAAATATAAATGACATACTATAAATAATTAGTAAAATTACAATTAATTACATTAATTAAATAAACAATTAATTAAATAATCAGTAAAGATAATCTGAAAAATTAGTCTTGCTGCAAATAATTTCAAATAATTTAGCTATATATTTTGATTCTTCGACATATTCAACAAACTTTATTGAAAAATTAATCACCAACGTATCTGGTGGCGCATAGTTCTCATTCACGATTATACCTCATCATTTCGTCACGTGGACTATCACAGCAGAACAGCGAATAATAGTATAATTAAACGCCACAGAACCGCAACTACTTTACAAAACCGCAACCGATTGATTTACACTAGTCTATGAACAGTCCATGAACCCGCAAAACGAGTCTTAAAAATTTATTCCAGCTATGTATAATGTGCTCACGATTTTTGTTTATCTGTGGACTTTTTCGTTAAAAAGATCTAATATCTTTTTAGTAACTAAAAATATATAAGTATTATTAAAGATTCCTAAATTATAAAAAAATTAATTAAATAAAAAATTAAAAAATTTTCACAATTTTCACAATTTTAAAATATGCAAAAGAATATAAATGAAGAAAGAATATAAATACGAACAATTCGCAACAGAAGAAAAAAATCGCAACAAAAAAATTTATATTTTATAATTTTCATTAGATCTTACGCAAAATTGTCGGACAATGAACTACAAAGTTTTGGAAAACAAAATGCTGTAGAGAAAAAAAATTTCTATCTAATTATTCTCAAGCATTAATTGTAATTAGCCAGAGAATCCGTAAATGAAAAGTGCAATTGACGACAGTTTCTAGGACACTACGCGCACGCATCGCATACTCGCAATTAACCGTTGACATTTACTCCATTTCGCTGCGCTCTCCTTTTTTACGGAGCGAGTCCTTCGAATCGGCATCGTTTTCTTTTTCTCCTTTTATCTCTTTTTTTCTCGCGTTTTTTCTTTACGTTGCGGCACGCACGAGAAGGCCGAGAAAGCAAGCGCGACTGGCGTGCGCACGTATTTACGCATACATGTCGGAGGGAAACGAGTGTCTCGGAACGCGAATTACCTGTTTTACGTGCCAACTGGAACTCCTTGAGAAGTTCGCTCGAGTTTTCGCGTAACGCCAGCGCGCGAGTTCGAACGTCAGCGGTGCCGAACGAGACCGGTTTATTAAAAGAAACGTCTGAATTTTTCACCAATTATTTCTATAAGCAGCTAGATAGATATTTAGAAAATAATTTCAAGGAAGTCTTCCGTGATCAATTTTGTGATAACTGATGCTCATTATGAATTATAAATAATTAATTGAGAAATAATCTTTTATTGATTATTATAAAGATAATAGCATAATTAAAAAACGAGATCAGTTATTAACGACTGATAATTTAGTTCAACAATTAAGCTGAATACCTCTACTTCTTATTACGCATGTTCGTTCCCAAATCGGAAGCTCTCAGAGTTTTCATGCATTCTTGACGTAACAGATTATGAAAGATACGGGATTGTAACAAGCAATGATTGTAACATCCCGAGGACTCAGTCGGAAGACCTGATATCACGTGTGATAACAGCTCTGATAAAAAACGATAACTCGTACGCCATGATAGTGAGCTACAGCTACATCGTGCTCGATGTAGTAATTTATCTGGAGATGGCACGGGACGTCGCGCGATTAATTGCCACGATTAACAGTAATTAATAGAGTTGCTCCGGTAAGAGTGAACAAGTGCCGTTCCCGTTGAACGTGCAATTTCTTTCCGCCTGGTAGGTATGCGCGCACCTTGCGTGCAACACGTTCGTATAAATGCAATCGTATAAATGCAAGGTGTTTAAGAATCGATACTTTCACGTAATCGTTCAGCGCAATGAGCAATGCGAAAAGTTTTGACATTCTAGCAATCAGTTTGAGCGCCCTACGTAATTATTTCAATGGTCGGAACAAAATTATTTTCAAATCTGTATCTAGCTAAATTTTTAGGTACTTTAGCAAAATCGTTCTTTACGAGTAAGTATTGCTGCGCGATGCTTTCATTTAATTGAACATAAAGATGTTTAATCCTTTTACATAGTTGATCATAAAAGTATCGATATCGTTAGTGTATGAAACATCGATATTTTTCATGCAAAGATATTGAAATCCGGTTGCAACTTAATATATCGACTTGCAGTACTTTTATATATTCGCATATATGATTACATCGATGATTTTTAAATAATACAAAACTATTGAATATCGCTACTTTTAAATATTCTTTTAATACAGTAATACAGCATTGATATCTTTAAAAGTGTCATCTCAGAGTTAGATAATACAGCGGTATCTACAATATTTTAAGACGTAAGGTTTAACCTTTAAGTTTTAAGCCATAAAAAATTAATCAGTCATAATCGATTATCCTCCTCATTCGTTTGTGAATCGTCGTTCAAGAAATAGATGTACTTAAAAAAATAAATGCAGAAAAACTTGCTTTATGAAATGGTTTTCACATCTCTGTAAACTTAATCGAGATATTGAACTAAATAATCTTATTTTATGCGCAAAGAAAAAATTTGATTAATCAGGCAACTGAATCAATTGAAAAGATTGATGAGATCAGGCAACGAGAATCATCATCTTACAGAATTCATTTAGCAAATTTGAAAGCGATTGACAGGCAATGGTCAATGTGTAGTTCCCCATAATGTCCACATCCTTACTTGTACACCCTAGAGAATCGGCGTTCACTGAATTCGCGTGGTAATTCACGTGGCGTACGGGGTGCCGCAGAGGTCAACAGCGATATAAATAACCGACGATCATTATACTCTCGAAGGATACACTCCCGTGCGTGCGTGTGTTCCCATTCGCGCGCCACGGTGTCCTCGCTGTTGGCGCACGTATAATTTCTCATTATGCAAATCCACGGTGGACTGTCCACGTGCGTGGTCACCGGTACACCCCAACGACGAACATTACAAGATCATGCGTGTCGGCACTTCCGTGCTTTGAACGCGACACCCGTTTCTGCGTTTTACAAAGGTTCCTGCTGCCGTCATCGCTACCGATATTCCACGCGCGGAATTAATGGGCCAAGATTTAATAAGCGAATCCTCGTGTCAGTTTTAAGCGCCTCCTCGGACCATGACAATTAGACATGACGAGATATAATTACAGATAATGAAATCGACCAAAGAAAAACACTATGCGGTAAAACCGGATTCATATGTCTCTTTTAGATCAAAATGACGATTTTAAAGTTTTATCATGTTGCATTAATGCAAAATAGATGTGACAAGAAAAGAGAAGATTTGAGGGATGATAAAAGTTAGCGTTTTGCATAAATTAATAAATGTCAATTTTCAAAGCAACATTATATTTGTAAGTGATGCAATTGAGATAAACATTATCGGTGCGTTAAAAATAATTATCTTAGTGTATAATTATAGTATGTGCTACATAATTACAATTCATTATATAATTACGGCTAGTTATTAGTCATTAATTATTATTCGTCACTTGATAAACTGTTCTGTATCAAGTATTTTTATTATGAATGCGATCGCAAAAATGTTATATAACTACACACGCACGCACACGCGCACGCACGCACTTCCGATATCTATTTGGTTACATAGATATCAATAAAAAACCGAGAAAGTAGTTAGATATTTAACATATCACGTTATTTTTTGCGACATGCATCGGTTGTTAAGTGAAGGTGTTTCCGCACCTAAAGCGGAGATTGGATTATAGAATGTGTAGCCTACGTAAAATCCAAAAGAGCATACGTAAACCACAGAAACCACATAGCGATTTGAAATAAAGATAACATAGCTATCTATATTTGCTAAACAGAATTAAAATAATTTTAATATAATGTAATCTAAATTAATAAAATTTGATATAAGTTAATTAAATTTTTAATTTAATGTGTGCGTCTTAATCTATTATTATTTTATTTCAATTTATTTTTATTTTATATATATTTCATAATTTTTATAATTTCTTACACATTAGGATATAAAATGTTAAAAACACGATCAATTCGTTATTTTTTTACTATTAAATTAAAAAAGTATTTTTTACATCGAACACGCACAATACAATTTTTATTTCAAGTATAATATTCCGAACATAAAGCATTACTAGGAAGATAAGATGTTACGTCCGTGACTTTTATATAGTTATAAATTAATAGCCACATGTCCTTGCGGTTTTCAAAGTAATAATTAAGTGTATTTACGATCAACGTATTCATTAACAGATATAAAATTGCCTGTTGACCAAGTTGAGTCAGTTATTAATATCTACTTTTGTTTCCTTCAAGGAATTCTTGAATTTCGCAGCTAACATTATTCTTCTTTTCTGTTGCAGGTGAGCGTTTCAACATGCTTGTTCCATATACCGCGGTTATTTACGGTGAGTGAATTTTTAAATTACCAAAAGTGATCATGGATATTTCGTGACGCTTACATCACGCTGCAAAAAAGTCTTACGTTCTTGAGAATTTATAAAAATTAGTGAGCCCATTCTTAACTAAATCACAAACTATTTCCAAATTATACACAAATTTTTGAACGATACTTTTTTATTGATTACAATATTTTCATCCATTTTTAAATTATAATTGTTAAACAAATATCATACCGTAATATCGTAATATAATACTGCGAAATATAAAGAAATTGCTAAATGTTGACTATTATATCTATAATATAAATGCTGACTATTATAACATCTATAACATATAATTATAATATATAATTATAAAAAGCTTTATAAGATATTGCATGGCAATTTCCTATAAAGGCATAAAGACATCGCAGTATCTCTCATGTTTTTTTTTATATCTCTGATGTCTTGTTTGATTCACTTTCTACACAAGTTGTAACATTCTATATGTAGTCAATTCAATATGTAAAATAAACCTTGGAAGTGCAATATGGTATAACGTTCTCGCGCGATCGGATTGCGGGGATAAAGGAGAAGTGTGAAGTAGGTCGTCCTGGCGCGTATCCTCGTTCCCGGGAATTTTAATCGTAACAGTTTCTTTGCCATTGCTCGCGCTTTGACAGCTGTTTCTCTCTTCGTGTACACATACGTATACGTGGGCATCAACTTGTCCCGGTCCAGTGGTGAGCGCTCTCCGGAGGCGACTCCATCTCGAAAGGAATGTCGTTCGCGAAGGCGCGTGGGTCTACAAAATATATATCAGTACGTGCCTTCACGAGCCCACGCTTTCTATCCCGTGCGGATACGCATCGCACGCGGCAGCCTCTCCCGCGAGAGTCGCCTTGTAAAACCGCCGCGGTACCTTGCGCAAACTCACGCTCGTCATTTCCCCGAAAGCGCAGAGGACGCAGATTACGAAATTCATCAAGGTGTCAACCATTTCTGCCTTAACCTCGATTTCGTAAGGAAACACTCGCTTTCGCCTTATTCAATCTCCCACAAGTTTCGTAAATCTCGAAAAATATAATAACTGACAGAATCTGACATAAAAACTAAACAAAAGAGGACAAAAACCTAATAGATACAGATAAAATATAATAACTGATAGATAAATAACTGACGTTTTATATAAAAACTAGATTATAAATTAGAATTTTAATTATTTAAACTTAAATTATAAATTTGAAATATACGTTTTTGTAATGCTTAACGTTTGGCATAATTGCTATCACAACAGTTCAATATTTTGACATTATCTGCCTTTATAACTTTATCTTCAGCGAAGCGTTTAGTTATAAAAGCAAAATGTTCTCCCGTGAGGTTTTTCGCAAATTAATGGAATTCGAGACAGAATTACGACAATCGTAATTCAGACATTTAATGAGGCATGACGGATGCCAGCTTCCAAGTCGGAATTGCCGCTTCCCATCGACACGCGTGAGATCAGAATTACCGGTTAATTAGAGATCATTAGACAATAAGCATGATTCTGTCATTCGCTGAGACAGCTTGCGCAATCGATACGTCGCATCGATAAAATCTTATTATTGTTACATGTAATTCGTTCTTTTGCGCCAACATCAGTATTTTCCGTGTATTATATTTTCGTTTGTAGTTAAATATCCACGTAATAATCGAAATCAGAGATAACGTCTGCGTAATTACGAAAGACCTGCATTTATACCTCGAGGCACGATGATGCAGCTGATATTGGTACGAATACACATCATATCATTCAAAGCCAACAAAACGAATTTACAATAACATAAAATCGATAACACATTTCGATAGAAAACGCGCACAGATATAATTTTTATTTTAAAGCGGAAAATATAAACAGCAATATATTATTTTCTCAAATAAATAAATATATATATATTTATTTGAGAAAACAATATATTGTTTATATTTTCAGCTACACACACA